>JAVSBV010139086.1:0-16501 GCA_033117975.1 Parotocinclus spilosoma | reverse complement strand
GAATTTTGAGGAAAAAGATTAATTTAATACAATTTGGAATAAGGCTGTAACGTAACAAAATGTGGAAAAAGTAAAACTGTACATTGATCAGCCAAAATAATAAAACCATGCACAGACCGAATAACACTGCTTATCTCGTTACAGCAGCATGTTAAGCTCTGGGATATAACAAAAGGTAAGTGAACAGGTGGTTCTTCTAATCTGCATTGGATTAGAGAGAACTGTTACAAGGTGCTTGGAAGGTGTTTTCAGTCAGCAATGCTGAGTTCATATCAACAGTGGTCCATGGATGGAAAAATCACAAACCAATGATGTTGGAGTATAAAGCTTATTGATGCATTTAAGCTATTAAGGCTATACGATCAGGTCCGAAGAGCTACTGTGGTATAAGTCAAAGACATGTTTAATTTTTGCAACAACAGTGCACAACATAACACGTCAAGAGTATGTGGCTGCCTAATCACAGACAACCCCTGTCTATATTCAAAGGCACTTACAGTATGTGATGCACATAAGTGCTAGAACCGGCCCTTTGGAGCAATGGAAGAAGGATGTCTGACTTTTATTTTCCATCATATAGACAGTTGGGTACATGTGTAAACACAGTTTACCTGGCTGAGTGATGGCACCAGGATGCACTGTGAAGAAGTTAGGCTGCTGGAATGTAGTGACACTCTGTACTGTTCTGCTGTCTGTACAGGCAGCCCGACATTAATGTGACACATAACAGCTCCCTAAACACCATTAAAGCTATTGGCTGTTATATGTGCATTGCTTTGTTTGTAAAAAGGTTCATAATTTTTAATAAGAAACACAAACCCTAATGAAAAACATGGGAAAATGGCTATGATGTTTAGCTTATATGTAATCTTTGCATGTATAAAAATCTTTAAACCTGTCATATTTAATATTACAATTAAATGAATAGATGATACATTTGGAAAACCTGTGAGCTAAATATGTTTAACCAACCATTTATATAAACCATTTGGTGACCACTGCGACCACGGTCTGCATTCCAAGTTGCACACTACTATGAGTTTTATTATTACACAACGGTTAGTTCTGACCTCGCAATCTGATTGGTTGAAAAAACATTCTGACCGCAAAAATATTTGTGATAACAGCATGATTTTTCACACTAAAATGAAATGTTGCCAAGAAACGACAGGCTTTGCGTACATATACAAATAATGCCATAATCCTAATGAATAACTTTGTTGGTAGTCACAATATTCAAATGACTCCACATTTCTTTGTATATTCGAGTCAAACTACACTGGTGCTTCTAGTGCTAAGGCAGGGAAGGTAGTTAGCTAGTCATCCTACTGTTATGGGATATGTACACTCTCCTCCAAAAGTATTGGAACATTCCGGCCAATTCTTTGATTTTTACATTTAGTTTGACATAAAAAAATGAATATCTCTGTATAATTCATTTGTACCTTTGTACATAATTATGCATTTCCCAATCAGTTTGGATCTTTTTTTAATTTGACAGACAAAAGCTTTTGGTATAGTTCTTATTTCATTGTACTGCTGCCATCCTGTCGGACATCATCAATGTAGATTAATGAGCCCGTCTCAGAAGAAGCCATGCAAGCTCACACCATGACATTTCCTCCATTGTGTTTTACAGATGAGCTTGTATGTTTGGAATCATGAGCAGATTCTTTCTTTCTTCAAGCTTTAGCCTTGCCATCACATTGTTAAAGGTAAAGCTTTGTTTCATCAATCTAAGGCTTTTCTCTCTACTTCTGTAGGAATACCAGCCTGGTCTTACTATTCTTCTTTCTAATTAGTGGTTTGCATCTTCTGGTGAAGCCTCTGTACTTTTTGTTCATAAAGTCTTCTGTAAACAGAAGATTGTGATACCTTTACTCCTGCCCTCTGAAGCACTTTTTATTGTTTGAATAAGCAGTGTAACAGGACATACTTGGGCAGACCCAGATGAAAATGGAAATATTAATATAACTGAAATATTGATCTTTTGTCTCATATTCATTTTTATGTCAAACCCATCTAAAATGTTTCATTACTTTTGAAGGGGGGGTGTATATTTTATTCGGGAATACATAGATAACAATTACTTGTACACTGCTTACATAAAGGAGGGGATATTTAATTATGGGATATTTCATTTTGAAGTATCCCCTAATTTTGGTAAGCAGTATAGTTACTTGTTTATATTGAACTACACGTTAGTGTTCAGTGTTGATATTCCAGCCATGTCACAAATTCTTGATGACAAGCATTTTCTGAAATATTTGGGATACTCTGTCTGCTTTATTACTTTTTGTTATCCAATGGTATGCAAATGAGTGGTTTGGCATTGGGTTTTGACTGTGTTTTAATTGTACTTTTTTAAATTTTATTTTAAAATTTCATTTAATTATTACTATTTTTTAATGCAGTAAAGCACTTTAAATTGCCTTGTGTATGAATGGTGCTATACAAATAAACTTGCCTTGCCTTGCCTTGCCATTGCAAATAAAATTCAGTATTGCACACAATTTTTGGATCACACTTCTTACCAGAGTGTTTTTGTGCAAAATAATATATCTACCTACTCTATCTAAGTTTCCAGTTATGGTAAGAGCACTGCATGTTGCTTGGTATGCTAATATAAGATAATAGCAATGCACTTTTACTTTAAAATTCAGATTTGCATCACCAGGCAGGCTTTTCAAATATGTTAATCTCTTACAGTTTTCTAATTCTTTCTGCTCACAGACATCTTTCAGTGCAATTACAGTCTCTCCACAAACCCTCCATAACAAGATCAAGTCAAATTATTTGAGGAACAAATAAACACGTAACTAATTTGGTATAAATTACAAATTGTTTTATGAAAGTAGGATGCATTGAGATCCTCTTATTATAGCATTACTGTACTCTGACTTTACTTGATCTCTGTTCATGGTTCTGATATCCTAATTTATTCGTTTGTACGAAACTTTAATCCATGCTAGGTTAGAAACCTTTCCACAAAGCTCTTTTAGCCACAGATATTCTTCACCTTCTGATATGTTTAAATGATGGTGAGGCCATCAAACTGTGCACAGACAAAACCCATTACAAAGGATGTGGAAAATCCACCCAGACATGACTCCTCCAAAGCATGCAAATGATAATCGCCTACAAAAGGCTATTATTGTCTGCTCCTTTGGTATAAATCAATGCTTTTTAGCAGATCTTCATGAACAAGCCTGATTGTGCAAGACAAATCAAACAAGACAAATTTAAGTGCACAAAAGACACAGAACAACAGATAAGCACTTGCAAATGACTTGAATTTGTTGAGTAACTGTTGCTTTTCTCACACAATTAAAGAAAGGCTATAGCTGTGAGAGAAAGGAACATTGTAGTGCTGCAGAAGTTCACCAATTCACACACGCATTGCCCGCGAATCAAGCGTCATTTGAAAAGTTTCCTATTATTTTTATTCCTTCAGGCCAAAATATATCTGAAATAATGCCAAAACCTTTAGTATGCCAATGTGGTGACTTATAAAAGCAATGCAAGCACACAAAATAAGGTCATGAGAGCTAAAAAAGACTAATGTTATTGAATGTCGATATACACATTCAGCAAAGAAGTGTTTATCTGCTCCAACTGCTTGCTTCTAATCAATGATGCCTGCAGGCCAAAGAGTTGGAGCTCTTTCACATAAGTGCTCAAGAATATAAAAAACTGAATACAAATGAAAGTCGTTTTCGAATGAATGTGCACTGACCATTTGCATTTTTACTGCACATCACAAATCTATATATTGTTGTTCATTGCCTTTCCAAACCAGACTTTATACTTTAAAATTAAACCAGATTATTTTTAGCCCATTTTTTAGCATTAGACTTTTACTACTGGTTATAAAACCAGAACATAGGTAAGGTAGTTTCATCTAATTTAACCATTAAATACATATTTAGATATTATTCAGATATTAAAATTTTGGTAGTAGAGAGATTGTGTTGGCAAAACATCTGAGACCACTAGTAGTATTTTGCATTTTTTTCTTAAATTAATAAAATATATATATATATATATATATATATATATATATATATGTTTTGCAGTATCATGAAGTCATGCTGGAATAACATCAGATTTTGTTGTGTTATGTTTGCTGTCATTACAGCAAGAGCAGAACCTACAGTAAAGGGTGGTCATCAAGCTTAGGTAGCGCCAAGGGATGCCGCCTGGCACTACAGGATGCAAACACCTGCGTGACAAGACACAGTGGCGTTCCATTTAGTGCCTAAAACTTTTAGATGTCTGAATATTGAGTCGCCAATAAAAAGAACACCACCCTCATTAGCCTTCGGTGCCGGAGTGAAGATGGCCATCCCAGTGTGGTGCAGTGACGAAGGAACTGGCGACGGTCACATAGGAGCCGTTGCGGGATGCCTCGATCCATGTCTTCTTCCCTGGAGCTCCATCTGCTTCTCCACAAGACTCCGAATCTGTCAGCCCAGTTTCTCGAGCTTCTTGCTGAGCTTGGAGAGTGGTCATTCCTCCGCAGTCACCAATTTCAGAAGGACTGGAAAAACTTTAAAAAAAAACAGTTACTCTGACAGGATTAGCAATAAAAGCTTTTACTTAGTGACTAAAAAGTTACAATTGTTGACATTTTACTAGAAATTTTAATAACTTTTACAAATTTCACTAAAACTAAAACAGTAGCAAACAAATATAGTGTGACCGTAAGCCTTGAGGTGGGAAACCGGAAACTGTGAAGTCATGAGCTTTTTTTTTAACAAGCATGAGCCTACTGATTTGTTATTTCCAATTCACAATAGGAAGCGCTTACAGTTGGTGAGGATGGCTTGACAGGATAGCTAGTTAGTCATATAAATAAGCATCTCTCTCTCTCGCTCCCTCTTGCAGGCATACACACTTAAAACCACTCACTAGAGGATCTATACAAGTTGGGTTAAGGACACATTCCTCTTGCAGACCTCCATTACTTCCTCCTTTTTCTCCTCTGGCATTGATGCATGATCGTATAAGGCTCTAAGGAGCAGCTGCAGAGTTTAATTGAATTCTGATTGAAGAGATCTCACAGTAAACTGCAAGCTGCTGAATAGCCTTGAGTAGAGTCCTAAACACCACTAATAAATAGTAAATTCACTCAGCTGGCTTCACTCTCAACTCTCTGTTACTCCTACACACTTTAATTCAAGCAGCCTTCTAACCTATGACTGATTTATTTATTTTGTGGACTTTACCATACAGATCATGTACAAATAAAGGAAATTCAAGAAAATTCAAGAAAATTCTTATCCTCCCTAGGAGTGGTAGACCTACAAAAATCACTCCAAGAGCAAGGTGTGCAATGGTCCACAAAGTCACAAAGGAAAGCAGGGCAACCCAGTCCCCTTCATTTTGGCTAATATTGTTTTCATGATTTCACCGTCAGGACAAAAATGAACAATAGTGTGCATGGGAGTCTTTAAGCGGAAAGCAGCTCTTGTCCAAAAAACATATTGCTGCTTGTCTGATGTTTGTTAAAGACACTGATGTTGATTAAATTAGGAGCATTATGTCTCAAGAAATGCCTGGTCCTGTCCTAATCCCAGACTTTGTCCTTCCCATGTCCGTGTGTGTCCAAGTGCAACATTAAATATCCTTTAAACAAGCATTTGAAGAAAAGAATACACTGCATTCCATCCCATCAGTAAAATATGGTGGTGATCATGGTTTGGGCCTGTTTTGCTACATCTGGGCCAGGACGAGTTGCCATAAATATAAGCAAATTCTGAAAGAAAACATCAGGACATATATCCATGAACTGAATCTCAATGGAACATGGGTCATGCAGCAAGACGACAATCATAAGCACACAAGTTGTTCAGCTGTCAGCGAATAGTGAGACGGTCCTGGGTTCGGTTCCAGGTGGAGTGGTCAGGATCCTTTCTTTGTGGTGTCTGCATGTTCTGGGTTCATAGAGGCACTTTCCTCCAACAGCCCATAGACATGTGTTAGGCTAATTGGTGTTTCCAAAGTGCCCCAATGTGTTTGCCTTGCAATGGATTGGTACCCTGTCTAGGGTTGTTCCTGCCTTGCGATCTGTGTAGTCAGTTTGGCACCAGCTCTTCTGCCACCCTAATCAGGATTAAGCGGTTAAGATAGAGAATGAAGTCAAAGTCCTGACCTACATCCAAAATCAATATTGTTGAGTGAGCAGATTAGGTGAGGAAACCCACTAACATCTCCGATCTGGGAGGGGCTAAAGTCCCTTTTATCCGATGTGCAGGACTGCTCTTCATTTCATTTTACACAGTTAAAGAACAAATAGGATGTCAATATGGGAACTGAATCATTTATCAGATATTTTATCCTGAGTACGTTTTGACAACAACTGAGCTGAGCAGATTTATTGTTCGGCCCAGGATTTAAAATCACAACACTGATTAGTAGGCCATAATTGCAACTGCAGTGTCATATCTAACATGAAGCTTAATTAGAATGGTCCACTGGACTGACTGTATTGTGCTTGTTATGACCCAGTGAGTTAGATAATTTCAGTGTCAGTCTTCTTACATAATACACAATAAATTAATCTGTGATCATTTAAATGTTTAAGTGTAAACTTACTGTAGCTAGGTTATTGTAGGTGTCACTGGGAGGTAAACTATTGTATGGAGTAAAAATAAGTTCTGTTTGCTAATGTGTGACTTGCTAAAAGTGGACACTTGTGGTTTTTACACATTTCATGAATATAAATATATAGTTCAAGCTGACTGAAATATTGTGGGAGATCAAACTAAACTGGCATTAAATGTCCAAAGTCTTTGTGAAGAGCTTCAGTTCAAGTGCCAACACTTCCTTCCCAGCCTAGGTCAGATGGTACATATACTTAGACCTGGCTGGGTTGTGGGATCATTCCTGATCCCACTGCAACAATGACCTCTTCTCAGCTCTAATACACTGGATAAGGAAAAGCATGCCTAAAATGGAAATAGTGGGTTTAACTGCACCACCCTGGGCTCGTATATGGTCTATTTTGAAGAGCTGAAAAAAAAAATACTGTATAAGCAGAAGAACAGAATGGAAGGAAGTGCTAGATCTGTAAGGATTATATAATAAATAAAACATGGCCATAAAAAAAGTTTTTAGGTAACAGTAAGTAAATAATCTGGGATATGGTGGTATGGTTTTGCATTATAAATGTGTAGCTGACTAATCTGCAACAACTGTGTCATGAAGAATTAAAGCAGTTCTGGCCATAGCCTAGTCCAACCTTGCACTAGCAAGGCGCCTAACATGGCTATTGAGTGCATATGGTTTCCCTGTTGAAAGGGCCAGGGAAACTATGTGAATATAGAAACTTTGGAGACTGATTTCAAAACACTCCACTCTCCACCCTCAAAGCAGCAAAATCTCATGGTCCTCATTGGTTTGTTTCAAAGTTTTATAAGAGATGTAAATACATGATTTGTAAAGAAGTTTTGAATGTGTTTTCTTATACTCTATTAAAAGTGCCAATATTGCTGAAGCACTGTATCAAGACAAATTTTCCCCTATCAACAATAGCTTGTTATTCTCAATGTCATTAATGCTATACATGTAGATCTTCTTTTAGGAAAAACACATCCCAGAAGGATAACTTTTACCCATACTTTATCCTGCAAGATGAAACAGTATTTGTATTAGTCTTTCCTTTTCAAATGTCAAATGCTTGGTAAGCAGCCAATTAGTCCAGTGAAGAGCTATGGATATTTCTATGAATGCTGAACAGGTATTTAATCATTTACAGTGCTAATGTTTGTTTAAAATTTGTTTGGAATATGGGAGAATTTTATCAATTGGACAGAGATAATGAATTGCTCACCCCAGGCCTTAGTTATTAAATATATTATGCATTTCTTAACCTTTAATTTTAAATGAGACACTAGGCAAGGCTGTCCTTTGTTCCCATTATTATTTGCCCTAGAGCTTAAGCCTATCATAGAATCCATTAGAAAAAGCACAGATAAAGTCTATATAATTTGAGAAAACAACTTAAATCATAGTTTTGTATGTAAATCCAACTTTACCTACATCCCAATGGTGGTATATGGTTGTGATTCAGTGAGTATGTGTGAATTTGCAATGTTTCTATCCCATACTGAAGGTTGTAAAATTAGATGTACATTATAATTAGCTATGATCATTGTTACTTCAATAGTCCCCATAAAGTTAGGGTTACTAAGACTGCGTGTGTGTGTGAGAGAGAGAAAGTGTCATAGTCCTGTGTCTCTGCTGATAAGAGTAAAAGGGTTAGCTTTTTTCACAGCTGGAACAGGCTGACAGCTGATCAGCAGTTAACAACAGATCATCATCCTCTAATACACGCACACGCACACACACGCACACACATACACACACAATTACAGCTATTTTCAATCAGATTCTATCGGCTTTTACACCTCGATATGACAGCGCCACTACTTTTGATGTATGTTGTGATGGAAAGACAACATGCTTTTGATGAAACACCCTTCATTGATCAACATAAATATCAGCTGCCAATGTATAACTCTAATTCTCCCAGCTGAATTTAGATTGAATGTTTTGTGTATTTGCAGATAGCTAGCAATTCAGCTCGGCTGCTGTTGGACCCAGTTCAACTCCTGTTTGTTCTTCAGAATAAATGAATACATGGCATGTGGCCAGTACTAATTTTCAGCTCCAGTTTACTAAAGTCTTTTCTGCCTTGGCTAAATACTCTCACATCTTTTCAACCTGTTTCCCCTGAGAGATCTTTATAGTGAAAATTGTCTAAACAAGTTATGGCTGTATTGAGTCAGCACTTTGACAGCAAATTCTGCCTTAAGCACTTATGGGAATATTGCACCCAAGAGTCAAATATTCATTAAATTTGCTTTGACAAAGCCAACTTAACCACTATAATATAACTCCGGTAAACTCAGCATACAGTTATGTCTTAGGCAGACATGTAAATAATTCCAGGTGTGGTCAGATTAGAGACTGGGTCTTTTCACAAGTTGAGATAAAATTGTTTCTGTCTTGACTTGCTTCTACAATGCACTCAAATACATTTTCCCAGCTGACAGAATTTGAGAGCTGGCACCTCTTTGAATTGAGAAAAGAAGGATGTTTGTAAGAATTGCATGCCATCTAGATGGTGTGGGGAGCAGTGGTTCAATGAGAGCACACTCACACAGCATACAGGCTCTGGACGACTCAGACAGATCACCAGTAGAGAGGATCGTTTGATCCACTGAAAAGCATGAGCAGCTCCCACAGCTTCATTGTCCACTATCACAAGTGGTAACTTCAATACACATCCCTGTCACTGCCCGGACCATTTCCAGGTGCTTGTTGTCAGAGCACCCATTATGTGTCTTGCCATTGACAGTCAGCTCACCCTTGTTTGCAGTGGTGTAATGAACGAAAAACCTGGACTGCTATGGACTGGAACTGTATTGTCTTTATCGACAAATCTATGTTCTGCTGTGATCCAACAACAGTCTGGTTTGAGCAAGGAGGCCTCATGGTGAGTGTTTTAATCCTGTTTTTGCTGTGGTATGGAACACTGCCCCAGCTGCTGGAGTGAGAGATAAGAACCTTCAGGCTCAACTGCAACATCTGTAGGCAAATGTGCAACACGATACCATGCAGAACCTGTTTGCCTCCAATGTCCAACCATTTTTCATCTTGTATCCAGGCTAGAGGTGGCCCAACAGGTTACTAGAGCTTCTTTTGTTCTATTGAGCTTCTAGCAGGGCATCCTGGTTAAGGTCCTGGATTATGGACCATAAGGTCCAGGGTTCAAATCCCACCTCTGCCAAGCTACAACAGTTGGGTCCCTGAGCAAGACCAAGACTATGAATTGTAAATCGCTCTGGATAAGGGCGTCTAAAGTAAATGTACTGTAGTTTTACTCAACAAACTCAAACTGTGCTCTAATATTGCAATAACTTATATGTATTATGAGTACACTCATACTTAAAAAAAGTTTAATTCGATTCCAACAACTCCTTCTTGGTAAAGTATTATTTTTTGTCAGTGTGTATGAAAATTAGTTTTTTTTATTTTTCTTTTGACACATTTCTCTGCAATTAAACATATGCAGTCTTCTAATTAGTTCTAGTTAGCTCTTTCAGCTGCACCCACTACATTAAGGTGCATCAATTTAAGCATACGCTTGTTTAATCTTTTGAACATTTTTTGTTAGCATTTATTCTTTTTACGCTGGGAGTAGGAGGGGTCATACTGAAGACCCTGAACACTTTCAAAATGGCAGTGTATAAGGATGACACGGTTACATAAAGCCATTTCTTTTCTGCCCTGCTAAATAGAACCTCAAGTTTGATTTGTTGCTTAAAGTTTGACTTGACCTGGTTAAATTGTATTATTGCGAAAAGTGGAAATATCTTAAAGCAACAAAAGTTTAACCTTGAAGCAACAGGCCATTAAAAATCACAGAAAATCGCATTGAATCGAAGGCGCTGTAAAAATGATCTTTCCTTAGTCAGGAGAACATCAGCAATAACAGTTTTTCCGCAGCTACACACAAAGCTAATGTGTGACCATATGGTAACACATTGTGTATAGTGACAATAAAGGCATTAACTGTGGTGTGACGTACATCATCATCATCATTTTCATGTCAGTCTTGAAAAAAGCATCCGATGAATTTAAATTTTACTGTCCAGCATCAAGACATAGTTATTATATTTATAAACCTGTTCTAAATCAAAACCAAATTTGCTTCAGATGTAGATTAACAGTCCTTAACAGTAGTCAAGAAGTTAAAAGGCAATTCTCCAGAGTGGTGCAGCATTGTTGTTGCACCACTCTGGAGAATCTCCTTTTAATTTCTTTACTTCTGTTCCCAGCAGGTGCTCAAACAGTCTCTTAGGCCTGTAGCTATGTATAGCCCTAAGCTACAGCTATGCATGGCCATTCATTTTTGGTTCAAAATGGCACAAACTAGTCTCAGGTGCATGGGAGCTCATGTGTTCAAACACAGACAGTATGAGAAACTGATCCAATACAACCAACAATATTTTAGTTTCTCAATACTCACACAATACTCCCAATATGCTGCATTTTATATTTAGCTAGTCAAGTACTGTTTATGACTTAATCTTTTTCTCTGGCCTCACTCACAGAAGTTGGTGGGTTGTCTGGTACTGGGTTTTTTTCCTTGTTTTTTTCTCAAAAATTTCTCAATACATCTTGAGTTCATTTGACGTTTAGACTATGCTTAAGTAAGGCTGATTATGTCCGTTGTTAAAATCATTATATAAATACATCTGAACAGAACACTCATTATCCATTCTCTGCCCACTGCACATTAAAGGTTGTGCTGGTTTACATCAGCCCTTATCCTTCTATACGGTTGTTGTGCAATTCAGTTTGGGGGTGGAAGTTGGCAGTGATTAAACATGTTGCAAAAAGTAAAGAAAAGCTCACTTAACATTTAAGTGAAAGAAAAGCTGCTATTTAAAAAACTGTATTATGGTAATTATTCATAATGCCGCCTTAATATGGAATAGCCAGATAAAGGCTAAGTATTTTTTAAGATGGGAAGTCCTGCTAAGAGAGAGCAGATTAATTGCAAACATGGAAATGAATCTTAAAAATGTTTGTTTTGCTGCTGCTAAATTCTGAACATGGTGATCATTTGGTGAGGTGCTTGACCTTCTTTCACATTGAACTGGCCAAAGACACTATAGGACTCAGTCCTTTTGTCCGGTTTCAACCAGAGGACGAAGGGTACCTCTTTGGACTAATTTTGGTTTTACAAAAAGAAAAAGAGTTTGACGAGGGAAGGGCTAAAAGGGTTTGTCAAGACTTGTCTCCTTTACTGAGGCTAGTTTATAGAACTAAGAAGTTAAAAGAAGCACCAAAAACAGTGTCACTTTATACATGGATCAGAAAGTACTAATCACAAATAATCAAAGGCATATTATAAAGCAAAAATTCTTAAAGATTTCTGCATAATTTTGTGAAGGTTGCATTGCGCAGTGTCCCCTAACTTATTGGTCCTGAGACTAGATGGACTTTTTCAAGTAAAGACAGTGTATCAGTGTATGGAGCCAATGTAAACATTTCCAAGAGTTAAAATATGTCATTTGGCAAGAGTGAACATTTAGGTGACAATGTGAGTTACTGCAGCAAACCAATTCTACAGTCAATTCTACAGTGGGTTTAACTGATTGTTCTTTTCAGTTCTTTTACTGTTTACGCAAGCTACTGAGTTCTGACCTTTGAATTTTTCTCTGTCCGAAAAAATCAATCCCATAGCATCTCCTGGAACATGGAGCCACTTTTACACAAAATACATCAATGGAGAAATGCAAAAGAACAACGAAGCTACCGTAACTTTTGATCCAAATGGCTCTTATTGCATCAGTAGCTGTCATTCATCATGGACAAATTCACGTTGGTAATTGGGGTCGATGTTGTGATTGTATGACAACTGTCTTAAAAATATAACAGCCAAGTTTTCTCATGCAAAACAAAGTTCTGCTCTCATGAGGGGGATTGGTGTTGCGGGCAATTGCATCATATAAAATATGATACGGTTAAAAAAGATTGAGCCTATTCTTAACTGCAGAATATCCACACAGTGTCTGGCTTCGGATGAATACACAACTGTATAGAAATGCTGTGTATGCTGTCATAGTCCTGTATCACAACACATGCAATTAATAAGTACTGGTTACATGCAGTGGGACTGTAGCCTACCTTAAATTAAAATTTGCAAATTTGAATTGATTTAGGAATTTAATAAAATAAAAATGCAGACATATTGTGTTAGTTTAGTTAAGCTTTAAAAAAGTTGCTTTGTCATTTGTCAGTCCTCAACATTTTTGATATATTTTGGCCAGCATCGATACATTCGATTCCAGTTGCAGTTCCAGTTCTGTGGTCGCTAAGTCCTGATGAACCTCCTACCATGTTCAGTCACTGTCTGCACCAACACCAATGGGGAAGAAGTCCTAGTGTGAATACAAAATCTCTTATGTAGCATGTTGTCAACCAGCCGAATGTCGTTTGTTGTTCTGTAGTTGTCAAACATCCCCATGCTTTCCATGCCATATTCTTGATGTACACTAACAGATCTTAAAATCCCAGTCTTTGTTGAACTATTAATTTGTGAAATAACAAAAATGCTTTCCTTAATATTGGCTTCAGTCATCTGACTCTTTGGCTTCAAAGGCTTCACTACTGTCAAGGTGTCATTATATCACACTGGTCTCAAAGCAGAAGGAAGATTGGGATATGTGGTAGATACTGTACTTTGTTAAAAAGGCCAACATGCCACCCCACTGTTCTCACCATATAAATTGAACTGTACATGTAATTGACTACAAAGTACCTCTAAAGTAAGTCCTCATATTGACAGCTTGTGTTGCTCAACAAAACTGTGAGGAGGCCACAGTTTGTTTTGGACATCATTTTTACCTCTGAACAGGCATATAGAAAGCTTACTACAAATGTAACAGAATGTTTGATCTCTTTCAGCTAGTTCTACAGTCGATGTAAAAGCACATTTTGTCTCTGATATTTAGACAGATGGGCATGAATGCACACATTACACTGGTAATTAGATGTGAACCAAGGGGAAGAATGGATATTATTAATGATCCTGGTTTTCAGTTGGGCATGATCATTAAAAAATTCTGGAGATAATGATACGATTAGGAAATCATAGTGTCAGGGCAGAAAGCTCTTTAGATTTTAGTCTTTACAGAGAACAAAAACCGGTGAGGATCAACAGAATCAATATTATGTAAGAATATGCTAGTAGTCCAAGCAGTCTAGGATCAGGGGTACTGAATTTCAGTTTGTGATCTGAGATGCCAACAAGAGGCATAGTTACAAGGTTATCATTGAGATCAGTACATGCAGTAGTAAAATCAAAGATTGACCATTTTGACTGCGTGGGAAACTGAATGTGCTGAGTACGATTGAAATAATCCAAAACTGAGTAGTAAGTGAATAGCCAAAATGTTAAAGGGGCTCAGTCTACTCTCTCAGGCATTTTTTGTGCAGTGTACCTCTTGATGAAAGATTGTTTACTGCTAAACAAGCCTCTAGAAAGCATTTTGGCCAGCTGACAGGCATTGGGGTCTCATTATTGGATATAGAAAGCATGATGGTCATTCAAATTAGATAATAGAATCACATACTACTGTAACAGAATTTTTGTTAACATTTCTACTGAACATGTGCACCACATAAAATATAAACTATATATATATATATAAGTTTTCAACATATAGTGGGAAAATTAAGTATTTAATACAATGGCAATTTTGCAAGTTTTACCACCTACAAAGAATGAAGAGGTCTGTAAGTTTTATCGCAGGTATACTTAAACTGTGAGAGACAGAATCTACAAGAGAATGCAAGAGAAATTAGATACCAGTGCTGACCATGAGACAACGTACTGTGAGTAGGGCTAATTACTCTGGGATCAAAATTCTAGAGTCATGTTATACTGAGACTGCAGTGGCCTAGTGGTTAAGGTACTGGACTGTGGGACCAAAAGGGCCAGGGTTCAAATCCCACCTCTGCCAAGCTTCCACAGTTGGGTCCCTGAGCAAGGCCCTTAACCCACAGTTGCTTGGATTGTAAGACTGTATACATTGGAAGTTGCTCTGGATAAGGGCATCTGCTAAATGACATAAATGTGAAGAAGTAAAAAGCAATGCCCTTTTTGAAAGGATGGCACTCAAGGAACCACTTTTTCAGAAAGAAATGGCTATGCTAAAGCTTACAAAATCTGGAATGAGCTTTCTGATGATCTAGTGGTTAGGAATTGATTTAGGGAATCAAGGGACTGTGGTGGTCTAGTGGGTAAGGTACTGGACTATGGACCAGAAGGTCCAGGGTTCAAATGTCACCTCTGCCACAGGTGGGTCCCTGAGCAAGGCCCTTTAACCGACAATTGCTTGGACTGTAAGACTGTATAAATTGTCGCTCTTTAATTAAAAGTTGCTCTGGATAAGGGCATCTGCTAAATAATGTATATGTAAATTTGATGCTGTCATTTCCATAGCCTGGGTTTGATTTCTGGTCAGGGAACTAGTTTCCATGCAGTTTTACCTCATGACTGTGGTGGCCTAGTAGTTAAGGAACTGGACTGTGAACCAGATGGTCCAAGGGTTCAAATTCCACCTGTGCCAGGCTGCCACTGTTGGGTCCTTAATATAATTTGCTTGGATTGTAAAACTGTATCCAGTCTCTCTGGATAAGATCATCTGCTAAATGACATAAGTTAATTTTCTCACAGGAAAAGTTCACGTACTCAAATATAAAAAGGTTCCATCAAATGTTTTGAAATGATTTATAAGCTAAAATGTTGACATGAAATTTCTACCTGTGTTCTCAGCTACAGTGAACATGGGTTTCTGCTGAAAGACGTCACAAGTTCAAACTGTGAATGGGAAATACAGAAGACATCTGTATTTTGAGAAGCAGATGCACAACCCGTGCCTAAGGGGTGCTTAATATGCTTGTTTATGAGTAAAGTGTGAATGTTTATGTGTTTAACTTTGATATTAAAATTCACTCTAGACAAAGTTAAATGCACTTGGAATGTTGCCTTTATGCAATAAGTGTAGGTGCCAGTTGTTGTACGGAGCGAATAAGGATTTAAATTGCAAAAAGAGCTTACTTTTCTGCAAAGGATGTCAATGTGAGCATCAGCATATCCAGTGCTTAGCTACAGAGATAAGCTGTAACTTGGAGAAATACAAGCCGTCTTACACTGACAAGTGATATTTTAGGCCAGTGCATCATTCGGAGTAGTTATATTAACCCATTTTATTAATGCGGTAGCACTTTCGTGTCCCTCAATTCCCTCAAGCTGGCATTTCATGACGAGTCTCTGTCCGTTCTTCTTTCTATGACCACTTTTGAGATATATCATGATCGGTTTCACCCTTACAGTCAGTATTGCTGCAGTAGAAGTAATTTGTGTATGTATGTACAGCATATCTTTACTTCCCCACATTGTTGCGCTTATAAGGTGATGTAAATCTCAAACACAATAAAATAGCTATGGTGGACAACAAAAAAAATATTATGCTATGATTATCTAAATATCATGCACTGAGTCTTTACAGTACCATGAGAACGAGCTAAAAAGAAAGCAAAGTACGGGTACTCTCCATTTTACGATGACTTAACAATAGTTTGACATTATAATGGGAATCTGATACTAACCATAAATGTACATTCAGCCGAGATTTAGATTTTTCCTGGGCAAGCACTACTATGCACAGTACTGTCCCTCTCTCAGATGAAGAAGTCGGCTGTGCTTGATGTTGGAGGTCACGAGGCGGGAGTGATGAGCCCTGGGAAATGTAGTGAGAAAGCCATGGTCGTGCAATAATTATTGTTTGTTTTTTTAATCTTCAAAACATTACATGAGACGTTAGATGTGCTTTTATTATGTGTGTTGCTGTAGCAACACATATATTGTTATCCGATTTTTTATTTTTTCACCAATTTTCGGTCAGTATCTCCTCCC
>JAVSBV010139076.1:0-16503 GCA_033117975.1 Parotocinclus spilosoma | reverse complement strand
ATTCTAATGCTCAGTTTGAACTTCAGCAGCTCCCCTTAACTGGGACTGTGGTAGCCTAGTGGTTAAGGTACTGTACTCTGGACCAGAAGGTCTAGGGTTCAAATCCCACTTCTGCCAAGCTGCTACAGTTGGGCCCATGAGCAAGACCCTTAACCCTTAATTGCTTGGATTGTGAGATTGTATCAGTTGTAAGTCGCTCTGGATAAGGAAGTCTGCTAAATAATATAAATGTAATTGCACTTGTGTTGCTGCCATGTGATTGGCTGATTAGATATTCGTTTAACCAGCAGTTAAATAGGTGAAACCCATGTTTAAATGTTGCTGCCATTATCTTTATTGTATTCCGGATACGTCCCAGGAACCGAGACATCACTTCCTGAGCTCTTGAATGTAAATGTCTTTGCATAGGGTTAAAAAACATCGTCCTGACATGGCATGACTGCCCCCTGCTGGTGCTCTGGACAGTGTGACGGTACATGGCGTTGTGTGAGGAACATGAAGATCTCCTATGCCCAAATGAATGAACGAATTTACTAAATGAAGGAATGATTGTGTGATTATTATAACCACCAGGAATTGTTAAAGTTATATCCCATAAGCACAAATGTGTTGCTTGATAAATTTTAGCTTTGCAAAAGAAAAGAGGGCAAATATTTCTAGGGAGTATTTAAAAAAGCAGGATTATTCGGTTTAGCCAGATAACTTAAATTCAAAGTCAAGCCTGTCCAACAGGGCAGAGATACATGCCTTCTGAGAAATAACCCTCGGTTTGTGCATTTACATTTACAGCATGTAGCAGACACCCTTATCCAGAGCAACTTACAACTCATACAGTCTCACAATCCAAGCAATTAAGGGTTAAGGGCCTTGCTCAAAAACCCAACTGTGGCAGCTTGGCAAAGGTGGGATTTGAACCCTGGACCTTGTGGTCCAGAGTCCAGTACCTTAACCCTAGGCTACCGCAGTGCTTTCACGCCATTAGAGGTCATACAGTCCCCAGTTCTTCTGCCCTGTACTTTCTGTCTTCCCCAGGTTAAGCTCACAAAAATTGGTATGATGATCAATGGTGTGACGAATCCAATTTTCCAAAAGATTTGGGATCCAACCCTTGATGTTTTCTATATGGTCATTATGCCATTGCTAAAATAACAAAGCTAAGGGTGGCCTAACACTTCTGCACAGTATTGTAAGTGTGTTTTGTTCTGGTAAGTGCCCAGACTCTAACCTAAAGAAAGCTGTTCATGAAACAAATCCTAAAATGACGAGCAGCTGTGCAGCCTGATTAGCAGCTTCAGGAAACATTACCGCAACTAAATGATTCAATTCAATTTTATTTGATTTGTATAGCACTTTTTATAATAGAAATTGTCACAAAGCAGCTTTACATTGGATGCATGAACAAGTGTCACAAATTGGATTCTATATGTCCCTAATGAGCAAGCCAATGGTGGCAGTGGAAAGGAAAAACTCCATGAGATTAAGAGGAGGAAACCTTGAGAGGAACTAGAATCAGAAGAGAAAACCATCCTCTTTTGGGTAAACATGATTAACATTATATAATAAAACATTGAAATGTATTAAGTCTATGCAGATGGGAGAGGGAGCATCTTCGGCATGGCTGGTCGTTCCGTCCAATCAGCAGTTCAACCCCAGGGTTCAGATCCCTTTTCTAGCCAGGAATGTGAATAATTAGGTTTTGTTTTCCAAATGTGCAGGAAATTAAACAAGAAAGAGTTTGGTTTTCAATAAAGGAGATTTTTTGAGTCCACACAAAAGTCCAGATCATTATTGATGGGCTACTATTCTTTTTTTAATATAATATTTCTAATGTTTGTTATGGGGTTTATTTATTTTTCAAATGTAAGTTTGAAATAACATCATTATCTCTATTTAAGGGTATACATTTTGGAAAATGGACCTGCATTTGCCCAGAGATTTTGACTTTTGGGCCGTTTTGCCCACTGCTGATTTTTATGGAATATTTTATTGCAGATAAAGCAGTAGCTGCAGCGCCCCCTGGTGTCCTAATCGCTACAGCACCTTTGCCTCTATACCTGCACTGCCTGAACAAAAAAAGTTCTCACAACATGGCTACAATGCAACACTGAATAGAACTATAATATTATCTGTTCTGTACTGGATGAACTGTGTACTGGAAAATCAAAAGTGGTAAGTAAGTGCAAGTATAAAATTTTCAAAGTATCTGTACATGATTATGATTATTTCTATACCTTAATAGCCTACCTTTTTACTTTGGGTTATGACTGTGCAGAAAAATATGTCGTTTTACTACATGTACATTTTAAAAACAGATTTCAGATTTTATTCATTCACTGATGTTTCGGTTTATCTATTTATTATTATTTGTTTCTTTATTTTTTAATTTAAGCAATTATAATCAGGCATTGAACTGACAACATCTTGACGCATTTTAACTGGCACAAGGGTGCATGTCCCAAAATGTAGGCAATCATGACTCGTGACCCTGCATCTCAAGTTTGGCACTTGGTTTTCACCACATGTCACGATTTTGAAGGAGCAGGAACGCCTTTACAGACACGGATATAAGAGATCCGAGAGGTACTTTTGAAAGTATTTTTTAAAAAGTATTTCTAACACTTTTTAATGTTTAGCATAATGAGTTACACTAAGCTGCTTTTGTTAATCACACACTAGATCCACATCCCTGTGATTTTTCTGTTTCTAAAAAGAAAAACTTTCTATAAGTAGTTTTTAATAGTAGTGGAGTGAAGAGTTTAAAAGAAGAACAACAGTTGAGGTTAAATAGCATGATTTACTGCATTACTGAAAGTTACATTTAGACACGTTTATGTTTAGAATTATCCAAATCATTTTGTGCATTTTGGTTCCTCATGTCTAATAGTTTTTTCTGTCCTTGCAGGTGGTTCATGTAGTTGTAGTTACAAACCATCAGTGTCATGGATCTGTACCTGTATTTGTTTGTTTGTTTGTTTACTAAAAAGTAATATTTTATAACTGTAAGTGCACTGCTCACAAGCATTAGGGGATATGGCAAAATGTGATATTTCGCATAATGAAATATAACCTGTTTTATATGAGCAGTGTAATACTTAGTAGCATAAAATATACTTCTACATGAGTAAAATACAATGCATTTTGAAAGTTCTCAGGCCCTTTAACTTTTTCCACATTTTGTTTAAAAAAAAAAACAAACAATTTTTTTGCACCTGTGGTAAATTTTGTTAATTGGACATAATTTATAAAGACACACCCTCATCTATATAAGGTCTTACAGCTAACAAACCATATCATAGCAAAAACCGACCAATGAGGAACGAGGAAAGAACTGCCTGTGGACCACAGATCTGGGGAAGGCTGCGAAAAACATCTGCTGCACTGAAAGTCCTCAAGAGCACAGTGACCTCTATAATAAGAAGTTTGGAACAACACGGAATCTTCCTAAAACTGGCCACCCCACCAAACTAAGTCATCTGAAGAGAAGGGATTTAATAAGAGTGGTGACCAAGAACTTCTGAATGCATTGTATAGAAGTTAAAAAAATCAGATCAGTAGTATTTGTACTTAGTACTTAGTACTTTACTTAGTAGTTTAGGTAAAGAACCTACGTCACCTGTGGAAACGATGTGCAAGGCGATACTGGTGTATTTGTTTGTGTTTTATATTTCAATGTCAATAATTATTCACAATACCAGTAAGGTTACTGGGACCAGTTAATCTAATGCATGTCTTTGGACCTTGAGAGGAAACCCGAATACGTGGAGTACACCCCATGCTGACAGAGGGAGAACATGCAAATGAGAAAGCTGTAAGCTATGCCTATAGGATGCGTAAAATAAACAGATTTTTTTTTTTTTTCACAGATTCGTTTTATTTCCATTATGTGACAAAGGCATGAAAATATACTCTCCAAGAATGAATAAATATACAATATTTCTTAATGAACAAAATGCATAATTTACAAAATACAGGTCTGTGAAATGTTATTATTATTATTATGTAAAACTCTCACTGAGGTGTTAGTCATGTCTTTGATTTTAGCTTTGTAGAAGCTGCTGTATTTATTGCTTTATTTATTTTTACCGTTATAGCTTTTATTAATATTCACTTGCCGTCCTGACCTTAATGAGTTTAAGTTTCCATAGAAGTCTTGGCACTTCACCGAAGCTGAATTAATCCCACTTCGATCCCGACCAGAGCTGGATTAGTTTTAGCTGGAGAGGCGTTTTAAACTTATTCAAGTGATTACTGGAGAAACTGTTCTCATTCGGGTGTGTTATTATTTATTATTAAAGTGTTAAAGCGGAGTGGGGTTTTTTTGTTTGTTTTGGCTTCGTTATCAAGATTCTAATCTTATCGTCTAAAAACAATTACTATCATTTAAGAGAGGTTTGTGTGAGCGGGTCAGAACACCAGTAAACTATGATCACGCCACATGTTTAATTTTAATATAAGAGCGCATATAAAGTTATCGCTTCCTTGGGACCTTTGAAGTGGCCAAGACTTAAAACACTGAGGACACAAATGATTTCATGGCCACAACATAATTATGTTAAGACACCAAAATAATAAGGACACACAACACCAATGCTGTTAACTTATGGCCTCGGTATGTTGGAAATTGTTGGTCTAATTGATTTCATGTATTGTATTATGCACACAATCATCAGACAATTATTCATCTAAACAGTGTTTAAATTAAAAATATAAAGACTGTAAGACTCTAATCAAAAAATCATATGGCATTAAAACAGTTAGTTCCTCTTAGACTTTGGTGAGATAACTGTACATTAGGCCAGACTTTTTTTTTTATTGCTTGTTTCGCTGATCCGTCGACGATCATATTTGAAGAATACATCTGTCCCACGCAATACTATTGCGTTACCTCGCAATAGCTACAAAGAGGGCATGCGCAGCATTTACCGAACTCTTACGAGTCACAGGTGAGCTTGTGAAAATGGAGGAGACGGTACACTCGTGTCACATCAGTGAGTGACATATAAAAAGAATACAATTACAAAAAGAACGCAGTTCGGTGAATGTTGCGCATGCACATTTGTAGTTATTGCGAGGTAACGCAATACTATTGCATGGGAACGCAAAAGAAAAAAAAAATCCCCCATGTCCCCTCTCGGGCTCTGTATGCCACAGTACTGAAGGTTGAAATGTAAAAAAAAAAAAAAAAAAACACACACACTTTTATTTTTAGCTTTTTCCGCCCTTCGGTGGAAAGCCAATGGTATTGTTCTGTACATTACATTTTTTTTTCCACATTCACTTTAATTTAATTGTAGATTAAATACATTTTATTTTTAAATATTTTTTTTTTATTTCTTCCTCCTTCCTTGTATTGATTCCACATAGTTCTTGAGAAATTGGAAAGTGCTGAAAAATAAATATTTATTTTAATTTTTTTTCCTCCCCAGTAGATTCTTAAGTAGGGACATCCGAGAAACAAGCAATTAAAAAAGTCTGGCCTTAGGTAAAACTCTCATTATCTCTTTGTTGCCTTAAACTAATGATCAGTCTGATCCATTTATATTTGCTTTATGGTGTTGATTTAAGATCTGACGCACATCTCAGCTTTAATTAGGGACTGTGGTAGCCTAGTGGTTAAGGTACTCGACTCTGGACCTGGTTCAAGGTTCAAATCCCACCTCTGCCAAGCTGCCAAAGTCGGGTCCTTAAGCAAGGCCCTTAACCCACCATTGCTTAAATTGTAAGAATATATCAGTTGTAAGTAGCTCTGGTTAAGGGCGTCTGCTAAATAAATGTGAATGTAAGTTACATGACAAAAAAACCCTGCCCAGGTTAAACCAATCCAGCGCCGTTCAGCACTAACACTGTTATCCTCTACATTATGACTGAGATGGGCTTTTCCAAAGCGCTGGTCATGAGGTGTAGCGCAACAGCCACTGTGAGAGAAGGCAACAAAACACGACGAGTTGTGCATAGCCAGAAATGGATGTAGCTAAATCCGTGGTGCTGGTAGGCATGCTCTCATCGTGGTAAAGAAGAGAAGGTTGATATTTTTGCAGCTCCTGGCGTGTTAGCGTAGATCCTGTCGTTGAGTAGCCGCTGGTTGTGTGTGTATTTGGAAGTGGAGACATGCTGCAATAAGTATGAAGACAATAAAGTTTATTATACACATTTTATACATATTTTAAGCAGTTCTGTTAGGATTTTTGTGGAAATTTCAAATGGGCATAAATATAAATCTTGGTATACGTGTGTGTGTGCGTGTGTGTGTATGTAAATGTATGTATATGTGTATTATATAAATATATAATAATTATTATTATTTTATTTTTTTAATGCCTTATTATAAAAATACACTGCAATTAATGTGGCTTAGTGCAGTGTTTCCCAGCACATAAATATTGGTACTGTGGGTGTTTTGAGTGGTGTGTAGTGACAGGCAGAACAATTACATTCTCTTCCAAAAGAGGGCAGTACAACTTCTTGCTCCGAGTGGGTTGTCAACCGCCAGTAAAACAAAAGGTTTCACACTGACTAAACTTGAGTAAATTTCATTATATTTCACTTTGTGATATTTCTTTTTTTTTGATGGGTGGTGTGTCTTGTAATTTCTTTTTTTTATGTGGAATTTGTGCAGGTGCCACAGTTTAACCATATATACAAATACGGCTAAGCAAACGTCCTATTTGTGTTATATAAATGTTACAGGAACATCAATTTGATGTCACATTGTGTTAGTTACCTCTGTCCGATTCGCACCCACAGGTCACTAAAGAACCTCTGCCTGCCATGATGCCGGTGGGCCTTTCGGGGGTGCTGGTGTCTCCCGAACGCCTCCAGCTGACTCAGACTGTCTGGCTCCAGCAGGTGGGGAAGCCCCTCCTCTAACTCAGAAGAGCTGAATGTTGTCTCGGTCACTGGTGTAGGACTCCATTCGCTCCCCTCACCGACCAGTACAGTGGTACTTTCCACCCTAGGCCAGCTTCTGGGATCGTACCATGCAGACGAAGAGATGGGTGAAAGAAAGGGTTAATGCTAGTGGATATGATCAGGTATCACCAAGAGCACTTAAATATATTGTGTGTGTGTGTGTGTGTGTGTGTGTGTGTGTGTGTGTGTGTCTACTATCCCTACACCCAGTATAACTCCACCCTGCGATATAACTCACTTTAAAGACATGAACACACACTCCCTTTAAGCACATAAAGAATTTACGAAGTGCCAAAATAAGCTGCTAACCACCTGGAAAGTGGGAGTCATTATCGGGCCCTCCCTCCTCTCTGAAGAGCCCTGTTATGGAGCTGCAGTGTGTAAAATCCGGCACGTTATTTAGCGATACTGATGCACTAATGGCCCTTCTGTTCAGGTTTAATGTGGACTGTGAACTTTCATGTTTAAGCTTCCAGGTTTTGAGGGAAACTAAAATATCCCAAGCCATTTCAACCCAACCAAATGTGCATATGATTACATGATTTATTTGTCATTTAGCCGGAGATATTGATTCTTTAACATTTCTACAAACATACAGTACAGACAAGGGCTAAGTGAAAATGTTTAAACAGAAAAGTGTAGAAATAAGGAAAAAGGTGTACCTAATAAAGTGTCTGAGTGTAATAGATTATAGAATACAAACTCTCACCCATTCACTCACTAACTAACTAATATACTCACTATATATCACCCATTCACTCACTAATATACACACCATATCTCTCACCAGTTTACTCACTCACTAACTAATATACCCACTATCTCTCACCCATTAATTTACTCACTCACTAACCAATATACCCACTATCTCTCTCACCCATTAATTTACTCACTCACTAACTAATATACCCACTATCTCTCTCACCCATTAATTTACTCACTCACTAACTAATATACCCACTATCTCTCTCACCCATTCATTTACTCACTCACTAACTAATATACCCACTATCTCTCTCACCCATTCATTTACTCACTCACTAAGTAATATACCCACTATCTCTCTCACCCATTCATTTACTCACTAAGTAATATACACACCATATTTCTCACCCACTTACTAACTAATATACCCACTATATATCTCACCCATTTACTCACTAACTAATATACCCACTATCTCTCACCCGTTCATTTACTCACTCACTAAGTAATATACACACCATATTTCTCACCCACTTACTAATATACCCACTATCTCTCTCACCCATTCATTTACTCACTCACTAAGTAATATACACACCATATTTCTCACCCACTTAATAATATACAGACTGTAACTCTCACCCATTTATTTACCCACTCACTCACTAATATACCCTATATCTCTCACCCACTCACTAATATACCCTATATCTCTCACCCACTCACTAATATACCCACTATCTCTCACCCATTTATACACACCATATCTCTCACCCACTCACTAATATACCCACTATATATCTCACCCATTTATACACACCATATCCCTCACCCACTCACTAACTAATATACCCACTATATATCTCACCCATTCACTCACTAACTAATATACCCACTATCTCTTACCCATTTATACACACCATATTCCTCACCCACTCACTAACTAATATACCCACTATATATCTCACCCATTCACTCACTAACTAATATACCCACTATCTTTTACCCATTTATTCACTCACGAACTAATATACACACCATATCTCTCATCCATTCACTCATTTACTGTATATAGCAGACCTATTCACTCAGTCACCTGTACTCACTAAATCTATTGCTCATTCACTAATTTATTTACATTATCTTTCACCTATTTACTCACTAATGTACTCAATCTATCTCTCTCATTAACACTCATTCACTTTTGGGTGACCATACACCATACTGAACAGTTAATGTGGGGGCACTCTCGTCCAGTTTAACATGCTTCTGTTCACCCCCATAAATATATCACTTACTACTCAATCACCATAATTGATTTTAAATCTGAATTGCGTGATCCAACAACATTCTTAACTTTTCATTTGCTTCTCTGATTATCTTGTTTAATGAAATAAAATCGAATCCTTCTTTTTTTAATCGCTTCACATTCATTTTGAAATATCACTGATATTTTTTGGGAGCAGTGTATATAGCTCACACACTAACATTCTGACAATTCTCTTATTAACTCGTTTAATTACATTTATTACTGGCTCATTCATTCACTCACTCACACACCTTATCTCACACTCCTTAATTTAGACCAACAGTTTATTGTAAGTTCTGTCACCACTGACTCTCTTTACTTATTTGCTCACTCTTTTAAACTCTTTCTTCACCCCACTATTATTATATCTGTATATACAGTGGGGCAGAGGGTAGTGGGGGACATTCCAGGGCAGAGGGTAGCAATAAATGCGGAATTTGCACCTGTTTTTGCTGTAACACGTTTTTTTGCACTCTTGATTGAAGTGGGTGTCGAGTGGGAGATTGATCTGTTCTGATTTTGGGTTTGTCAGCAGCAGGCTTGTTTTTGGGGAGCCCACGCGCCGTATAAGACAAATTGGCAAGACCCATGTGCCATTTCAGATGGCAGGACGACGGTCTGGGCCATCTCATCGCGGTTAGCGGGAGGGATCAAAGGCGGTGCGTTGTTCTGTTTGCAATTTGCGTAGTGCATGCATAGTGCCCGCGTGATGAGTTACAATGTGCCCGGCACATCTATGTGGTGGACCTTGAGTCAATGACCAGACCTTACAGGCAATTTTCTCTGGTGTAACTGATTTAATACCATCGCGCTATTGAAGAGCGGACAGAATTATTATGTGTGTGCATGAGGTAATTGGGAAAAAGAGGAGGAGAATGTGGGTACGAGAAAAGACAGATGGAGGAAACGGGTGGGAAAGGAGGCACACATTCAACACTGGGACAGAAACGAGACGTAGGGGGTTGCGTGGGCACTGAACATGTCCCTGTGGAATCGTTACAAACAGCCACAACATACGACCGACAGCTTTGCTTAATATCCCAGTACAAGAGTCAAGAGTTGGTGTTTCACATTATTTCTTCCTTTGTAATTTTAACTTTTGTAAAATGTATCCTAAAATGTAAAGTTTGAGCCTAACTGGTGACACTGTGATAATCAGACTTTTGTAGGCTTTTTAATGTGACCTTTATCCAACATTGGGCTAAATAAGAGGTAAACAATTCAAATTTCAGATTTCTTTCCTATATACTCAAGTTTTACAGCTTTACTGTTTTCTAATATCAAGGCCCAAAGTTCAAACTAAACAAGGGCTGACAGTGGAATGAAAAAACTCACTGAAGGTTATAAGGAAGAAGCCTTGAAGAGCAAGACTCAAAAAAGCACCCGAGCTCCTTTGGTGGCCAAAATGTTATAGGTAAAAATGAATCTAAATGACCTAATCAAGTTTATTGTAATAATTTAAACTGACATAAGCTAAATAAAATATACATCATAGACTGTAGTAAATTAAACAGAAATTAAATTAAAATTAAATTAAATTAAATTGAGTACAATTAGTAACACCAGTAGGAGGCACTTGTTTAGTGGTCATGGTAAAAAGCACACCGTATTTGGCCATGTTTACATCTTTGGTCCTTGGTTTCTTCAAACTTCACTTTTAATCTTTTTTTTTTGTCTTCCTTTCATACTGGAGCCATTAAATTTCATCAAACATGGTCTGGTTGTGATGTGTGCTTTCAAATTTGATTTGCCCACAGACATCAGCCCAAATATTTCTGAGCTCTGTTACATCACTATCCCACCACTGAAAACCTCCCATGCTGTCGCCCGGGTTTCCTTCTCTTCGGCATGAAATTATTTTCACTTCAGTGTGAATCCAGTGTTGGAATAACGTAAAACCTTCAGGAATTTCCACCTGGAATTGTGTTGCCTCGTATCTGAAATGTATCGGATTTCAATTCCACCTCAAAGATAACACATCAGTGTCATGTGCCAAAAAATGGATTTGGTACCTGGTACCTGTGGTGTGAACATGGCCTCTGATTTCTGAGAACCTTAAGAAGAAGAACTCCACTCACGGTGTGATGGGCGTTTGGGCCGGTGTGTGCTCCACCTCGTAGCCCTCCTGTCTCAGGATATCCAGCACACTGTGGTTACCCAGGAAGTGGCCTAAAACAACAAGGGCACAGACGGCAAGTTTTATTTATCTAGTCTGAGACAGGGAGCTGGCCCAAACCATCTGGGGGTATCTTCCAGAGATGCCTGGTGAATGTTCCACTGCATTGTAACTGAATCACATCTTCTGATGCACCTATGACCTGATCTCAGTCGACCTCAAGCTCAGGCCCCAGGCTGGGATAAATGGGAAGGGCTGTGCATCTGAGCATTTTCATTCTGCTAGGGAAATTCTAATTTGCTTGTTCACTCTCTTCCGGAGAAGCACGAGTTTCCATATATGCCTTATTCCACTCAGTTATCAGCGCCAATATTTTCGGTGATGGGCACTGGCTGCAACAGGGCCTAAAACTTGACAGAACCACCTCATGATTAACAGTTGGTAAGCATTCCCATCTTTTATAGTGTTTTTTTTTTTTAAATTCTTTTAAACAAATCAAGTTAGTGATTCTAAAATTTGTAGTGTTACACATCAACACTTGAAGTCTGTGTGTCACATGCTTCAGACATTGGTTTGTAATGAGATATATAAATATTTTTATTCGTGTTTTACCAAAGTTCTGGACTGCAAACAGCCTGTAATGTTTACAGAAGTATTGATCAGGCAATCTTAGTATTTTACAGCATCAGGGTCATGGGTACAAACTGTGCAGAGGTCTTTCCTCCAGCCAGTTGTTGAATTGACCACTAGCTTAATCGCTGGAGCATCATCAGATCCACTTTACTGGGACGTTGTGCTGTTGTTCACTAAAATCACAAAACTAAAAAGCCAAGTTCTTAGGGATTTTCGAGCAAAACTGTTTGATATGCCACACAAATTGCCTACAGGAACTACATTTCCCACAATACCCAGCATCTTTCCAAAAGCTTGACTCAGTTTCTTTTTTGTGAGTAATGGACATCCACAAATATAATAATAATAATAATAATAATAATTATTATAATAATACAATCCCCACCAAAAATACAAAACAAATCTAGACAGTATGGAAAATTAACTTAAAAAAAAAAAACGGTGTTTCAGACAGTATGGACCTGAGAAATCTTGTTTTTTTTTCTGCTCAACTTCGTTTAATTAGTTAAATAACATTCATTCCTGCATGTCAGGCCTGTAACACATTCCAAAAAAACTTGGGCTAAATAAAAAGAAAGTAATAGATAAAAGAAACAACAATGTTTTCAAATCATAATTTGCTCCATTTTGCCCACAAATGCGTAATAAAATTAATGAAATGTTTAAAATTTGTCAAAGAAATGTAGGAAGGGATTTGCATATTTATCACTCTATAGACCATAGTGTATAATTTACAGAATTTTAGTGTGTAAAGCTTAAGGGTACAAGCCTAAACTTAAGAGGGGTGATCTCCCTCCGCTCCCTCAGATGGCACTAAATCAAGACCCGGCATTCATCAATATTTGATAGAAGCACATTGGTAAGGGATTGCTTTATTTAACCTTTATCAAACTCTACAATAGAGTTACATTTACAAATACCACTTAAAACTTTACTGTACAAAAACAAGTCTCATGTTAACAATGTCCAGAAGCTCCGCCCACTTTTCTGGGCTCTGAGGCATCTAGGATGGACCATTACCCAGTGTAAGCTGGGATTGTGCTCGGACCAATCATGATTCCAGAACTTCTGTGTGTGCCCCAGTACAAGAAGTTGTCTAGAAAAATGCCAGTGAAGAGTAGGGAGCTTATCTCTTACTAAAAACAATATTAATATTATTATAAGCTAACCAAACGCTGACACTTTCAAGTTCATGACTGCTTAGCATCAGCTACACAACTGCCTTCTGTTCTCTCTCTTCCTCACTCAACATGTCCAGCTTCATAAAAACATATTTCCGTACATGAACGTGTACAAATCTGCCACCACTAACCACCATTTCCTTCAACCTGGACCTTATAAAGTAAATCAGTGTGACTACAGTTCAGAGTGTAGGCTTGGGGTAAAAGAAAAAAGACAAAGAAGCGAAATGTATTCCGATGTTTGTTTTCGGTTCTGTCATCACCATGAGAAACGTGATCAATAAGTGAAAAATGTCTGACGACCACTTTGCATTTCCATTTTTGAATGGGACACACTGTACCTTAGATATTACATGTAGCCTCTTTGGAGCTTTTGGATGCTCTCTTTCAGACTGATCTGCTCCCTTGGTGGTGCCAGGAATATTTTATTAGGCGTCTTCGGGTTTGCCGAGCAATTCCAAGCAGGGGTTTGAATTCATGCTGCAAACGCGT
The DNA here is from genome assembly GCA_033117975.1 of Parotocinclus spilosoma. NCBI lineage: Eukaryota > Metazoa > Chordata > Actinopteri > Siluriformes > Loricariidae > Parotocinclus > Parotocinclus spilosoma. The sequence continues at coordinate 3,158 of JAVSBV010139076.1, read as the reverse complement.
AAACCAGATCTAACAGGCTTCTACTCTAGGAACCTGAGTGCAAATATATTAACAACCAATAAACCTAAATTTAAAAAAATAAATATGTTTTACAGGTCAAAATATACTGAGAACCACTGTAAGTTAGATTCCAGAATGTGGGAACCAAAAGTCTGAGACCTCTGGTGACCACATCTTGAACTGAATAAAGTGTCATTTCAGATAAAAGCTGAGTCACTAAAAGAGTAGCAACCCTTATCCCTCATGAGCTAAATGAATCATTAACCGATGAGTTTAATATAGTTTGGACTTCCTGGAGCTTAACACAAAGTTTCTTTAATAATAAAGTGTTGAAAAATCTCATTTAATTTAGTGAGTAATGCATTGAAAGTGAAAAGTAAAATACTTAAAAAATACTCTATTGGTGAACTCAGGATGTGGCTGCTATCAGCTATCAGCTAACTGTATAGCCTAAAAGCCAAGAAGATTCAGTTCCTGGTTTCTTTCGGTTGGCTGTCATTACTAAACATTGTAGGACCTATGAGGATTTATCTGCAATAAGAATACACAGTACTGTAGATGAAGAAACAAAGAAAAAAACGATAAGAACAGCTGAGATCTGACTGAGCAAAGCTTTTGTGAATCTGAATCACTAAATTGTGAATAATAAGTCCTCATGGGTTCTACAATGGTTAGTAATGACAGCCAACCGAAAGGAAAACAGGAACTGAATCTTCTTGGAGAACGTTTTGGTGGCATCGTAGGGCTTAAATGATTTCAGTCTACAATGAAACTTTCACAAACGGCGAACACAACCGCAGATAAAAACTCGTCATGGCGGCTCAGGCGGAAGATGCTCTAGTGTTACTTCTAGTTTTTGGTGAGTATTCATCCGCTGAGTAAATACGCTATTTACTGTAAATCGTAATATTTTATGATTTATAACATTCCTTTATTGTTATAATTAATATTTGTAAGCATTTGAATAACTTGTGATTTTTTTTATCATGCGTAGTACGTGTGGTGTATATATTAACTATACCACACGTACTACGCATGTGCAGATCGAGTTCCGCAAAAACTCACGAAACAGCGAAAATCCGAGATATATATTTTTTCCATTAATATTTTTTGAAAACCCGCGATGCACCGAGTCGGCGAAAGGTGAACCGTGAAGAGGCGAGGGAACACTGTCTATCTTTTGACTAAGGGTTGCCAAAATCTTTTCTCAAGACTACATTTTTTAAGTGAATCATGGACAAACTAAAAGCTTTAGGAAACCCTAACAGGCTTTAAGTTGAACTAGGCTACACACCATCTTTATTAGGAACCCCTGATTAAATTATAAAGTGAAACAAGTTTTGCAGAGTCAGAAACCTAAATAAACACTGAGCACACACATTAAAGGATATTTAATTATTATTTCATATCTCTTAATTTTTATATATAGCACAGTATATTTTAGTTAATGCATTTTAATACATATAGACTAAACGTTTTGGTGCTTTTCAAAACGATCTTGAATTTAGAACTTAATTGAGTTATTGATAAAAGCTTATTACATTTGTCCGAACATTAAACATCATATGTAAGTTTGTTTTCTGCAGAAGATGTAACTTTAATTTGCATTTCTAAAATCAACAAGCCATTTCGCCAAACCTTTTTCATAAGACTGTCTAACTAATGCAATCTGTTTTCCCTTATGCATGCTCAAACGCGCACACACACACACACACACACACAGACAAAATGTAACAAAATGTAATTTCTCTTTGTTTGTTTCTGGTGATTCGTATCTCTTTAATCACATTCCTCTGTAACTTTATTAATAACATTTCCTCTCTGGAGCTGTCTGTATATCACATATCCAGTTTGTAGAGCTAACCATAATCCACTTGAATATACACACTTCCTCTATCAGCGCACATAATTAATAACAGATACGGCTGCAAAACTCTCCTGCCCTGCAGTGTGTATGTACGTGTGTGTTAAGTCGAGTTTATGTATCATTGTGAGGACCCAATTGACCACCATGGATAGAAGGATGTGATCTGTTTCTTGTTGTTTTACAAAAACCTTTTGAAAAGCAGTTTTTTTTTGTAAAAATCGACAGATTCTTTTTAGTTAAAGGTTAAGTGAAGTTATGGTTTATTCCGTTTTTCAATGGAAGTCCCCACATTGATAAAAAAATTGAATTTAACCTCTTGGTCTAGAAAAATGGGGATGTCCTCTGTCTGCTTGGGTTTACTCCGGGTTCTCTGGTTTCCTCCCACTGTCCAAAGACGTGCGGGCTAGGTTAATTGGTGCCTCTAAAGTGGCTCTGTGTGTGTGTGTGTCCTACGATGGCTTGGTGCCTTCTCTAGGGTGGTTCCTGCCCTTGCGACCAGAGTTGCCGGGTGGGCACCGCTGGCCTGCGACCCCATGTGGATTAAGTGTGAGATAAGACATGGATTAATTTGGATTATTTTCCTTGGATGATGCGTGTGATGTCTCTTTATAATTTAATGTATATGAAATGTGCAGAAGCTTTTTCTTTCTACGTAGTCTATAGTTTGGCTTTTCTTTTGCTCCAGGTCAGAACTCAGATAATTTATTCTTATACTTAACAATCATTGAGAAAAAGGCAAGAAAAACAGCAAATCAAATGATCAGACACTGGCAGTAAGTCTGGGTTCTGTCTTATAATAAGTGGTTTTTTTTTTTTGGTTTTTTTTTTATACAGATCTACTCAAAGGCAAAATACAGCATATTATAACCTATAAATACAGTAAAATGTAGTCTAAAAAATTTCATTAATGAAATAATTAGTATTAGGAAATTTGATATACTGTATGTACTATAAAGAATATATATTTTACACAGTATATAAATTGTGAATACTATAATAGACAACTGTTCTATTACTAGTTATACTGCATATAACACGTACTACTGCTAATCTATTACTTTTATACTCTTATTATATTATTATTTATTAGTCAGCCATGTTTTTTTCAATACAATCTTTGGAGAATTATGAGAAGTTGCCTGGACCAATATGGCAGAGACGTATATATCCTTGTTTTATCACAGAGGATAATAAAAATATTTTTTTTTAATATACACTGCTCACAAAAATTAGGGGGTGTTTATATTCAAAAAGAAAAAAAAAAAAAAAAATATATATATATATATATATA
>JAVSBV010139057.1:0-16504 GCA_033117975.1 Parotocinclus spilosoma | reverse complement strand
AGCTTTTAAGTTCATCTTTAAATGTCAGAAGATATATTGTTGATGTTACTGTTTAAAATGCACTTTCAATAAATTGAATACTGGTAAAACTGGTTATTTTTATGTTGAGGTGCTAGAGGTGTCGGCAGCTGCTAAATGAATCTAAAAAAGTAACTTGTAATCTAACTTAGTTACTTTTAAACTCAAGTAATCAGTAAAGGAACTAAGTTACTTTTTAAAGGAGTAATCAGTAATCAGATTACTTTTTTGCAGTAACTATACCATCATTGGTTATAACAAACATTGTAGTCATGTCCGCAGGTTTTCACTACCCTAACATTCAGTATTCTGATTTCTTAAAACTAAGGAACCACAAGTCACATGTTCAATAGAAAGTTATGTCATCTGGATCTTCTGACCATGGGAAGACCAAAAGTTAGTTCTTTTATTTGATTGTAAATTTTAGATTTTATATCCATCTATTATCTTCTGCTTAATCCATATGGGGTCGTGAGCTAGCCCACCCGGCAACTCTGGGCACAAGGGCAGGAACAACCCTAGAAAGTGTGGCAATCCATCGTAGGGCACACACTAAGGGACACTTTGGAGACATCAATTAACCTAACAAGCATGTCTTTGGACTGTGGGAGGAACCTGGAGTACCCGGAGTATACCCACACAAACATGGGGAGTATACCCACACAAACATGCAGACTGCACACAGTCTTACAACTCTTACAAACTCGTATAAAACTCATAAAAAGTAATAGGACTTAGTAACAGTTACCAGAGAAACCATGTAAAAAATAAAATAGTTACCTGAGCTTGACCAATACTCTATTAACTTAAATTTACTATTAATTCAGTGTTGAAAACTCCAGTGCAAAAGACGTTTACAAACATTCAATGGAATAACTAAAAAAATAGCTTTTTTAACCTTGTACAAATATAAATGAGTGAATAATAAAATGGCTATTGGAGGGACTGATTTTCCACTCACATTCCTGTACTTCCACCTTTCCTTCCTCACCCTTCCTGTATTCTGTACTCCTGCCTCTTACTCTTGATAAACACAATTTGTGCGTGTGCCAGGGCACTTGATTCACGTTTGCACTGTTGCACTCATTTTCTAGCTTCGACCCTATGTGTATGATTGTGCACAGTGTTTAAGCTTTTCTCTGGAATAATGTATACTTGCTAAAACACATATATATGAACTTCTATGGTACCTTGTTCTGTTTATTAGTGTGTTTGCTCAATCTGTCCAAAACGACAAAAGGGCTTGTGGCATGGAATTGTGTGTGATGCTGGTACAAGTGTATCAGGTGCCAGAGCACTACTGGAGTTTTAAGACTGTGCAGCGTGCTTATCCAGGCATTTCTTACTGGTTCAGCTTGTAGGAGCACAGTTAGAGATTGCTGCTTTTATCCATACAGAGTGTGTGTTAATATTCTCCAGTCTTTCATCAGTTTTTGATCATTGGTTGTTGTCCTTAAACTTGGCCTCTTCTTGGCAACATGGTTGTTCACGTATTTAACTGTCATGACCAGGCTTGATTGTGGAGAGAAAACTGCTTCACTACACCCCTGCTTCCCCATATTTTATGGTATTCTGCACAATGCCTGTCCATAACAATTGTAGATGCCAACCATTTGTACGACTTCTCACTAGACTGATGTGAACTCTTGATGTGTTGAAAGACCTTTATGTGTAAGTTACTTGTGTCTGTGTGTATGACTTACTGCTGTAAGTATGCATAAAGCTATGAGAGTATGCCCCCCCCCCATATATTCTCTCTGAGCTATAATTACATAAACTGGCTCACATTCACTCGTTGAGTCTCTGTTTCGTCTGGCTTATCTTCAGAGTTGTATATCAAAGCATTTTTGGCTTCTGTCAAACAAAAGTATCTGAATAATTTATGTATCGTTTGCGGCTACATGGTATACATTTTTATGTGTAGTGCAAACTGACAAAATGATCGATCAAAATAATGCACTTGCAAAAATGTTTTTTGGCTTATAAGTCTAATTAAAATGTGTACCCAGGGTTTGTGCTTGTTTGACTGTCTGTCTTTGTGTGTATGTACATGTATGTGTGTGTGTGTGGGTGTGTGTATGTGTGTGTGTGTGTGTGTGTGTGTGTGTGCGTGTATGAAATGTGGGGTTTCCTGTCTTTGAGGCCACTACAATAAATCAGTTGGCACACTTTTCCTCAGTTTATGAAAAGTAAAAGTGGGGATGGGCTTAGACATGCTGAACCTTTACACAGGCACTCTATCAGTTTCCGGACACACAGTCAGAGGAAGTGACAAAGGACTGTTCTCAGTTAACAGGAGAAGTTATCAGAATGCTTACTAATGTACTCAAAAGCAATAATTTCCGATTCGTGATCAAATCATGCCTTCTGAAAGGCATGTTTTAATCAGCCAGCCAATTGTCTGTAGCACCTTTGTGATATTGTTTTGTGTATTATTTTAATCTTGAGTAAAAAGGCAGAGCGGTGGGTAGCACTGTCGCCTCAAGCAAGAAGGTCCAGGGTTTGAACTCAAGTGACGGGTTCTGGGTCCTTTCTGTGTGGAGTCTGCATGTTCTCCGAGTGCTCTGGGTTGTACTGGTGCCTTGTTTAGGACTGTCCCTGCCTTGCACACTATGCTGCCGGTTAGGCACCTGCTCTGAGAAAGTTAATGAATGAATATTGTAAAAACTGAAATGCATCATTCTGACGGCTGAAAATCTTACACCTCAGACAGTCATGTTGACTCAAACATGTTGGTTATGACTGTTCTTGTCATTTTATTTACTCATCCCTGAGTCAATTATTGATTGTTTTATGGGAAATAACTTGTAAAAGCTTGAAATCAACCTAAAAACTTGATTTCATGGAACCAACATTTAGACTACAGAGGAATCACTGTATTACTGATTATTCCTACAAACTTTGTTGTTTCTTTGTTACACTGCATACCAACATCAGAAAATTAGGAAAGACTTGCTAGATCCCATGCATGTAGAACATCTCCAATATGGCACAAATCCTCAGGTAGTGTTAGGGTTCCTACCTTTCACCCCAGAGCTTTCTGCGATTTATAAATGCTGCTTGATTTACGATCTGATTACGAAAAGCTGCATCTGCAGCTATTTAAGTGCAGGTTCTAGTGCTGTTCATGGCCAGGTTGTCTGATTCCATTCGCGCACTTGACCATCGGTGCACACGCGCGCACCTTGACGTGCCTCGTCCGATTGTTCTTGTGCCGAAGGACAGGTAGGAGGGGGACCTCCGAGGTAATTAGTGCTTTAGCGACACTAATTTAGCACGTTTTAGGGTTTCCTTTCCACCATAACGCGCGTTTCGTCCTCGGCACCTTTCAAGCCCCACTCTAGCCGGCTGCCCGCTCGATATGAGACGCACCCCAGTTAGGGATTCGCCACCCAGCTGCGCGTTTAAAATGACACGCGGCATGGCCCCCCCGCGCTGTATAGCCTCACTCCAGCTTGTTGCCCGTTCCAATTGAGACGCGCCCTGGCTTGCTTCTTCGCGCTACTTGTGCGTTCGAGCTTAGGCTCGCCCCCTGGCGCTGTGGCGCCTCACACGATTTGTTCGCGCTCATAGTATAGGCACATTCGAGCTATCACTCGCCCTCTGGTGTTCCGGAGTTCTTCCATGCCTCTGACGTTTCGGAGTTCCCTGCGCCACGTGATTTGGGAGACGTCCCAAATTAGCGCTTTACAGTGCTCGCTGCACGTCTGTCCCCTGGCACTTCGGTGTTATGCGATTTAATTTGTACCCTGGCCAGCTGGGGAGTTGGTGTTGTAATACCCGCGACAACAGCTGCACACTTTATCCCCTTTTTAGTTTCTTTTATTATTTTTCTCCCTCTTTCTCCTTTTTTATAGTTAATATATGTTATTTCCCCATTTTTATTATATGCCGTGGGATCCTTTCTATCCCACATCCTTGGGTCCTACCACCATCACCACATCACGTAACAGGTAGGGTTTTGGGTGTAGATATTATAAACCTGCTTTGAATTCTGTTAACATTGTAAAAAAAAGTTTTAAAAAGTGCTACAGAAGCTAATCTGACTTTGACCTATGCATTGATAAGTTGACAATGTCTGCCTAAATGTACATTTACATTTTTTGTGTGTAGAGACAGATATTACAAATTCCTGTGAGCCATTGGATTTTAAGCGCTGCCTGCTCTGTCTTCATGTTGCTCTACATGAAAAACTTTTTTTTTTTTTTACATGAAAAACTGTTACTCTTCCTGCAATGTTGGGAGTGTGTCTATTTACTATGCTTGTTTTTTTATTGTGTTGAAAATACAGAGTCTGTGTCAGAACACAGCCTGTATCATTACATATAAACACAGACATCAAGAAGTAACCACACACACACCAGCTGCCAAGTCATAAACAAAGCTCATCTCTAAGACACGCACTTAAATGCTGCACCAGATTAGAAACACGGCAGCAAACACGGGCATTTTTACTTATACACATTTGGACTATTTTCCACAGGCACCTTGTCTGGACATCAAATTTAAAATGTATTTTCTGCTAGATACTTTTCTTTTTCTCGAGCTACAAACCTGAAACCGGAACTGGTGACAATAATTAACTTTTATTTTAAATTTTGGGGGACAATGTAGAGTTTAGTGACACTGAAACAGAAACAAGCTAATGTTTTAGTTAAATTCTTATAACCTTCTGTTACTCCTCAATTTATCAGTACATTCACCAAATAGAGTGATTACAATTTGTTGCATATCTAGTCCCCTTTAAAAAAATATCACCTTAAGTATATATAAGTGACAAACCATATATATAAATCACATACATACACTACTCACAAAAGTAGGGAATTTATATATATATATATATATATGTGTGTGTGTGTGTGTCTATATATACTCTTTAAGTGCTATAGTGTCATGTCTAGCAATCAACAATCTCACACCAAGGTACACTGCCCAAAAGTAGTCTCTGAGAATCTTTACATAGAAAGGAGACTCAGTGACCCAGTGCCCAAAATCTGAACTTCATGCCAACTTTGCCAACTTTGCCAACTTTACAAAAAATGGCTTGTACTTGTATGCTACATTATAAATTTGTATCAGTTATAAGTAGCTCTGGAAATGGACAGATTTTACATAGTAAAATCATTACATTCTTTTCTGATCACCAGTTTTGTATTTGACTGGTTCTAGCTTGGTCTTGTTTGGTGTATGAGCCCACCCCAGGTTTTAAAGTTATTCTGGTTTTGACACCCTATAGCTTTGCAGACTTCATAGGCAACAAAAATGAGGGCCAAAAGACCACATTGTATCATTGTGGTGCCTCACAATGCTGCACAATGCGCGCACACACAGGCATGTATAAACAAAACACATTACTTACCACAAACTCACAAACCACGTAAAATTTTTTATTTTTTCTTGTTCCCAAAAAGAATGGAGAGAAGAAAATCATACACTCACACACACACAAACACACACACACACACACACACACACACACATATCTGTTCTATTCTGTTCATAACAATACTTAGCACTTATAATATAATTGCTGTAGCTAACTAATGTCCTAACTCATAAACATTAAGCACATCTTTTGAATCTTTTTTAATGCCACATCTTTCTAATCTTGTGTGGACATTTTGTCCTCATAGTGATATAAACTTCACACACAACTACACAAACAGACCTGCAATAAAGATTTACGTCTCAGCTCGGCAGTCTGTAAATGTTAGATCGGGATCAGGTGTGAGAAAGCAGCCAAGCAAATAATCAAATTTAATCCGCTCCACCCACATAAAAGCCCAGCTAAGGTACACGTATGGCTTTCAGCAGACTTTTATTGTGTTTGATTAAACTAATTATCGCTGTATTGGGAAAAACACAGACAATAAAAAGGCAGTCAGTAAATCTGAGTCCAATTAATTTCTAAATGTACATCATGACAGTGAATTGAATAGGTATTATTTGTCTGCCTTGTGCCACTATTACAGCCCATAATTTCTGTGCAACAATAACACACAGTTCCATGTGTATTAAATAAAATATGTTGGGAATTGTACATACTCTGACAGCATGAACCCTGGACTGTCTGGTTCATAGTCAGGTACCCTAACTGCTAGGTCACTACAGTTACAGTAAGAAGTATAAAAAATCATTTTATTCGAATTGAATGTGACTCAGCCACAACAAAAAATGACCATAAATGTAAAAATTATTTTTAGTTATTTTGTTGTTAATTGAGTAGAGAAAAAAATCTTACTTAGTGTTCTATTACAGATAATAAAATTGAACCTAAAAAATTAATTCTTTCCAAAATAAAATTAGAGCAAACAAAGCAAGGCATGGACTCTCATTCAGTTTATTTTTTTATTGCGCATTTCCAGTTTTTCAGACAGTTTCACACTCTCAATTTCTAAGAGACATCACTGATATAGATTCTTTCTCCTCTTTCTCATCTTTTCATTCCTTCCTCCTTTGCTCTATTTTTCTTTCCCACTTTATTGCCACAAAATGTTTTGTTTTTTCAATCTATCACCCTGCACTCATCCGCTCATCCACCCCAATCTATTTCTGTGCCTCCTCGTCTCTCTTTTCCCCTCCATCACTCTCTAAAGCCACTCTCTTAGTTTTCTAGGATTAGTTTTTAACAGCACTGGTATCAATCTTTTTATCTGTTAGTCTATTTATTATTCTTTTATTTCATTTGTTTATCTATTATTTCAACCTTTAGTTCACAACATTACTCTCTCTGTCTGCCTATTTCCTACCACATTCCAAAGACACCCAGTGGGAGTGATTGTGTGTTTTTAACTGGTGCCTTGGCTAGGTTTGGTTCCAGCCTTGTTCCCCTTACTGTCAGTCACACCCAACAGCAGAACTGGATTAAGTTGTTTAGAAAGAAAGTGAACAAATGTATGTATTTTCCTGCTTTCGTACTTCTGCTAGGTTTCTTGGTTTCAATTATAATCAATCTCTGTTTTTAATAGATATACAACGTTTGGTTTATTCACTATTGCAGGTAAATCTCACACAAACACCAGCTTTAAACAAGCCTGTTATTTACAGTATTTAGCCTGTTATGATTGATCTAGATAATTAGTGCTCCAAACCCTAACCTTAGCCCTAATCCTAACATCAGAATCAAACGCTAACCTTTTACTATTTAGGTTTTTTAAGTCAAATGCATAGTTTTTGCAAATAAGGAGTTACATTTTTGAGGCCCTAGCAAATTATCAAAGTGTATACAGACACACACACACACAGCAGTCATGAATGTGTTCAATGGGTATTGTTAGTGTGTGTAGGTGAGGATGTAGAGGTTCATGAAAACAAGTTTTTAAAAAAATTTAAGGTTGTCATATATCTCATTCAAGGTCAGATGACAGATTTTCCTGTGCTAAAGTAACGGAAGGTCTCCCTCACACACACACACACACATACACACACACACACAGAGCCACTGACATAATGTTAATTAATGCTTTTTTACCTCAGTAACCTAAAACATTTTTGGTTTTTCAAAATAAAATTGCAGTTTTCCTCATGGAAACCTGAAAAAGGTTCACAAAAGCCATTAAAATATATATATGTTTTTTTTTTTATAATTATGTAATTCTTGTGTGTTATTAGGGTCCCAAACACACATATCTCTGTGCAAATGAAGTTTGCTCAGTCAGCACTTTATAATCAGCAGAGCCTTGCTTATGTATAGCTGTTTTTCTACAAATACTTCAACTGCTATTATAATGTTCATACTGTTCTATACACAGCTTTGTCCCAGTAATACTGGATCCTCTTGTTTTATATTGTTTGATCCTAAACACAGATTTCTGCCCCCTGCTGGTGTGGTGACAGCAAACACTGTGGTACAAACTGCTGGTTTATCAGGACCAAAACTGTAGTTTGTGCAATGCCTAAAAACTGAGAGAAAATCTGTGAAAGAGAAAGAGGATAGTGCTATAACCCCACACGACTCCTGGATGGCAGCCCACTATTATCAGGTTCTGTAATTGCTCAAGTGAAATAACAAATCTCCTTTGAGTAAAGATCTCACTTTTAAAATATGTTCACCCGCAGTTTGGTACATTTACACATCAATCAAACCATTACACACTGCTGTTTTATATAAATGATGTAAGGCTGGTGAGAAGTAGTGGAGTTAAACACAGTACAAACCATCTGGATCTCATTAAAAAAAGTGCAGAAACAAGGAGAGGTAAGAGATGACAGAGAGATATGATAACAGAGAGAAGGGTGCCAGTTTAGTAACCCAGAGTGCATCTTTTGTAAACACATACTTCCACCTTCTGCCTTGTGACTGACGGCATTCAGAATGCATCCTTAGTCATTGCTCTTTGAAAGTATTTATGCAATAAGACACTCAGTGTGTTTTTTTGTATCTGTTGCTGGAGTTCTACCCTATTGTTCATCCAAACAAAGTTGTAGCTGGCTTAGTTTCAAACGTGCTTACATCAGAAATGAGATTAACCCACTGCTTCGTTTGAATGTTAACCTGGAGCAGGTCATGGATGACAGTTTAGGTCATATAAAATCTGATACAGGATTTGAAACCCTTAATAAAGATACACAAATTAGATTTCTTTTAAAGTCTTCTAATAAACTTTTAAAGAAAAACAGTGTTCCTAAGTATAACATTACTCTATTAATTTAACCCAACAGTAGGTTTTATGCCTTATTGTGTAAGTGTACTTGCAAATTTACGTGCCTTGTCATCTTTATTTATAGAGCACCCAAGACGGGTGTCAAAAAATCAATCAGAAGATTTGTTATGGACAGCACAATGATAAAACAAATAGGACAAAATATATATATGAATTGAATTTAAATGATAGTACATTAACCACCAAGAGAAAAAATATATTTAAAAAAATTAATAAATGTATGACAGAAATGTTTAAGACCAGGCTAAGACTTAGAAACCTGAAAGAATAAGTCAACTTAAAAAAACATCCACCAAAAAGTTCTTCCATAACGGAGCAACAAGACAAATGGCACGGTTACTTTTAGGCCTTATTTGAGAGCATCAGACAGTTATTAAAGCTCTAGGGGTGCAATTACAGTAAATGAGGATAGAAATATAAGCTGGTGTTTTGCTTTGAATAACTTTAAATATACTGAACTGTGCCCAAGTCTTTAACCACCATTAGATTTGATGTTCTGTTGTTTTATCAATGGTAAAAGGACCATCTTTAACACATATGACCATAAAGACTATTCATGATCAAGTTTCTTTAGACTGTAGGACCAACTTGGCATCCTGAAGAAGCTGAAGAAGCTGCCAGAAGCTGTAATTGGTCAAGTGTAAGGGAATATCTTACTAAATACGTATCACTGTAGTATCTAGAATGTTTTTGAGACATTTTTAGTGGTTTAATACTGCAAAAATGAATGACCTGTATTTTCTGACTGTATGTTATTGAAGATTCTGAGAAGTAGTTATGTTTGATCATTATACTATTCCTATCAACAAATCTAATGACCTTTGACTTCTGCACAGTACGGTACATGTACAATTTGGTCATTTTTACTGGTAACCAGTGGATTTAAGGCTAGTAACACTGAGCTGTGTTCCTTTGAAAAATACACGTTGACCCTAAGTTTGAACTGACTAAGGCTAATGACGTGCGCATTAAGCTTGTGCGTGAATGTAAAGGAACATTCCCAGAAACAAGACATGTATCTGGATTAACATTTTCCACAGATGCACTGTTACTAATGCTCAAACTCTTAGTACTGTCAGCAAACCAATCTTCCATAGGCTCTCACATATTGTGAAAGACCTACGCTGTATCACAACTGTTATCTGAACATCATGACTTAGACTTTCTTAACACCCCAAAAGTTGGTGAATGTATTTGAACACTGCATGATTTATGCTTGAGCGTTTGCCAGAGGCAAATCTGGTTTGTTTTATTGAAGGATTCTACAAACACCATCATAAAATACCACAAGGATTCTGGGATGCATTCCAGCATTCCAATGTCTCGCACTCACTGCCTTGCACACATACACAAACGCTCAGTGTGAGCGAGAGAACACTAGTTCAACTTGGAGATAATTCCCTTATCTTATTGCGTGTATTAGTTGCATAACTTTTACCTACTCTCTATTTATACATGCACTTACAGTACATGCACATAATTTCTCTGTACACTTAAATATTCAGATTTTTTGCATTTGTTTTAATTTTACTCTATGAATGCTGTAAATAGGTTAAAAAAAACCTGTCACTTCTGTTGACATTATGGGTTAAGGGTCTTGTTAAGTACCAAACATTGGCAGCAGTTTGACTTGAGCCCTGATCCTTTAAGTCCATGGTTCACTACTCTAACCATTAGGCCACCACAATCTCACATGTAAGTACTGAATGGAAAGCAGAGCAGATGTTAATGATTGTTGAAACTAACCGATTGCATTTGGACATGGCAAAGACCATAGTGTGAAGGAAGTAGCTGAATATGAAGGTGTATCAAATCCCAGGAGTGAAAAAGGAAACAGGAAATTCATGTCAAAATTGTGGGCAAAAGATGAATAAACACTTTTGCTCACAAAGTTTAACAATGGGTGAAAAGTCGAAACGTTATTTGTTCAGATTAATCTTGTTTCTGTCTGGATATGAATGACACTAAGAAGTGGGTTCATCAATGACCACAATGACAATGGGGTAGCCTAGAGGTTTAGGCATTGGACTCTGGACCTGATGGTCCTGGGTTGAAATCCCACCTCTGCCAAGCTTCCACAGTTATGTCCTTAAGCAAGGCTGTTAATTGCTTGAATTGTAACAATATATCAGTTGTAAGTCGCTCTGGATAAGGACGTCTGTAAATGTAAATGTAAATGACCTTAATTGAGGACTGCGTGCAAGGTGTGGTTCAAGCTGGAGGAGGTTCTATGATGTTCTAGGAGTGTTTTAAATAACATGATGAAAGTTCAGAGGCACTCACACATCTGAATTGTCTGCAACAGTGAAATTAGCGTGAAAATTCATGTAGTATAAGGCTGGCATTAAGTGTGTAGCACCCACTGATATGACTGGTGCCTTTTTCCTGAATGTGTTTTTACCACAGGTTCCAGACACACCCACGTCCTGATTACGATGAATAAGTGTTGACGTTCCCTTGACTGCCTGTTTTCTGGCAGTGGGATTTTGTAAAAATCACACTTTTATGACAAAATACATTTAAATGGTTCTGCAGTAACATACAAAGCCATAGTAATTTTAACTAATGTTATTACTCCATATTAGTCAGGGCTGCTGTAGCAACTTGAATTACCAATAGTTAATCTTACTTTATGAGAAATATAATGTGAAATTAGAAATTTTCTTTACAGTTCACTTTAAAGTGGTCAAAGGTATGTAAATATTATACAACGACCTTTAATAAAATGATACGTGGTGGGAAATGCTGAGCTGGGTTACAAATATGCAAATGTGCAATTACTTCTTAAAAAAGAAATGTATCCGTCATGTCTCAGAATTTCGCTGCTTTATGTAGTGTGATCACCGCACTCAGTAACTTTAGCAGAAATACAAATACATTTGGACAAACATAAAAAGCTCAGCTGTCCATCTGAACCTGACAATAGCTCCAGGAACAGTGCACTTGAACTTGAAAATGGTTCCAGGAACTGTCCACTCAAACCAAAAACTGGAACTACTGAGCCTCTCCAGTTTGTATCCTGAGGAAGTATTGTTAACTATTGGTAAACCAATATGTTTGGTTCACTGGCACTGTTAAATCCAAATTTATTTGAGTGTCCCACCTAACCAGATGCTCCCGAGTCTCATCGCTTCTCAGGAGCACCAGTGTCCCCTGCATTATATAATCTCAGTTACGTCATTTACCTAACATGGTATTTATGATGCACCCAAGCACACAGCTGTGGTTAATAAGCAAGAGAAGGCTGTATTGTAAAGCAATCCCAATCGATCTGTTCCTGTAGCGCTGGTAAGCCTCCTACACCCTCCAGATCCCAGTATCCAGTATTGCCATCAGTACGTTTTAGTGCTGTCTGTAAATGGCACCTAACAGATGGCACCAGTTAACGGTGTGTGCTAGTGCTAGGATTACATAAATAAAACCATTTTAATAGTATACTGAGAGCCTGGAATGGCCACTATCTATAAAAGTGGTACCATTTCAGCTGTTCTATGTACGCATAGATGCTTCAAATTCCATCGGCCCGATGGAAAAAAACAGCAGATGTCCTCACACGCGCACACACAATCACACACAGGGAAATAATAAAGGTCTTTCATCGCTAAATGAGCATGGTTAACACATAATCAAACTCTAAAACTAATTCAATACATCTGAGAGTAGAGACAGAGATGGTAAATGCTGCCTTAAACAAACACACAGTGAGACAATTACAAGAAGGCACTGTAAAAAATGCCCTGTAAAAGAATGCACTCTCTCTTACTTTCTCTTACTCTCTATTCCCCTACTGGTGTAGTTTCTCTCACTTTCTGTCCACATACATTCTAAACTTTCCTTAGTTTTTCTTTTAAATTAATCTAACTTTCTACACACACACACACACACACCCACACACCCCCACACACACCCCAAACACCCACGCACACACACGTTTGTCTTGCTATCTTTTGGGGTACTTCCCATTGACATAATGATTACTGTAGATAATTAATGCTACACCTACACAAAAAACCCAACAACAAACAAACCAAAAAAAGCTATTAAAAAGTAAGAAAAATAAATAAAATCAAAACTACACACAGACGCACACACACCCAAAATGGGTGGATGTTAGAGTTATGTACTGGCTGTTTATTCATCTCTTCCATTCTGTAAAATGTTTTTGTTGTTTCCTTCCAAAACTAAGCTCCAACTAACACACAACAATCACAGCTGGACTGCATTAACTACTGCTTAAAAAAACTTGGTTCTGCTTCCTCTGGATTTTTTTGGCCAACATAACGCCCTTTACAATGATGAGGGGATATTTCAAAATAAATATAAAGAGGATCCCACAAGAACTGCTGGGTAATCTGATCCTGTCCATTTACATTTACGTCATTTAGCAGATGCCCTCATCCAGAGCGACTTACAATCCAAGCCTAATACAGTCTTACAATCCAAGCAATTGTGGGATAAGGGCCTTGCTCAGGGACCCAACTGTGGCCGAAGTGGGATTTGAACCCTGGACCCTACTGAACAGTCAATGTGGGGGGACTCTTGTTCAGTTTGACATGCTTCTGTTCACCCTCATGAATATATCACTCAATATCAATCACCATAATTAAGTTTGCATCTCATTTGCGTAATCGAACACATTTTTTGACTTTCATTTGCTTTTCTGGTGATCTTGTGTCATGAAATCACATGAAATAAAATGCTTATTTTGAATCACTTCATATTCATTTTGAAATATTCCCAAATTTCTATGAGCAGTGTAGTTCATTTGATAGATAGAACATGTCCATGTGCACTGTGCAGCAAATAATGCTGTTGTGTTACTCAGATTTACCCACCAAACCCACATACAGCCCAGGCAACCCAATGACTGATTCCCAATCAAACGAAACCCAATAACCAATGAGCCTCATATCGCTGTTTAATGAAATGAAAATAAATTGCAAAGCATGAAATTATGTTCTGGGTCCATTCTATAAAGCATGTGAGTTCTGTCTTTTTATTACAATACAACCATATAAATACCAGAAAGCATATATTCTATAGGCTACAGTTTGTGGGTTCGGATATAAATAGGTTTTCTGATCCACTTTTACCAAATTTCCTGTATTTTCTGGTTGTATTCTAATACAAGTATTTATATCCCATTATACATAAGCAGCATATGGCAGTTTACTTGGGATGCCAAGTCAACTCTTTTAGAGTCTAAAGAAGCGTTATCAGGAATGGTCTTTTTCGGTAGGGGAGCAGGGTGAAAAGCTAAGACATGCAAAAGCTCACAAAGCTTGGAATGAATATCAGTGGAAAAATACTGCTGCACCATTGCTAAAACAACAAATCTAATGGTGAGTTTTGCACACACTGCATTGCTTCAAATCAGTATTTTGTGTTTACATCAAGATTAATTTCTTACAGTAAAATGTAACAACTGGACCATACCTATAAGGAAAATGGAAAGATTTTTTATATACTTATCACCTTAACATCACACAGGATGTAGCTTCAATGCTAATGTTCCTTATTGTTTGGTTACAATGTATATTATATATCTATCAAGCCATCCCATTGTCCATTTATCCTTCATCAATCGAATCATTTACCTGCTTGTTGTTCTGGCTACTCGTGCATCCATTTCCCAAAACACAAAACTGCCTAAAGGCTGTACCATGATAAAGTAAACATGGCTACATTAACACATCATTTAGCATTAGTTATATGGAATAACTTAATAATTTTTACAAGAATCTTGCAACTTTTTGTAATTGACAGATTTTGGAGCTGAGCTATTATGTAATTACATTTGCAAGTTTTCTAAGACTCAATAAATCCAGGAAGAGCCTAGAAGATCTTGGAATTAAGTTATGCGCAAGATATTTGTAAGGCCAGTCATGCACAAGAAGACACTGATTACTGCTGATTACTTACAATTACTGTGTGCATTAGATTACAGTGTTGCTCCTCACATAATATTTAGCATTATTTAACATAAACTTTAAGCATTATTAACATTATTTTACTTTAACTATATCACTTAAATTGTTGCTTAGCTTGTCCTTTCAGCAATAAGATCACAATTAATTTAGCCATAATTAGACTTCCCAATACCACCATTAAACAATAATACAACATATATTATGGCAACATATATACAGTAGACATACAGTATAAAACAGAGCAGAATAATGATTATGCACACAGTCTTTTTTTTTTTATTTCTAGTTGTTTGATATATTATATTATATTACACATTATATTTACATTTCACTAACAACAGAAAAAAATTTAATGTACATACAGGTTGAACTGAACACTTCGTATTCTGTTCCAGTCCTTCAGTATTTTCTGCATATATGGATATGCATTTTTTTCTAAACTTTATAGAATAAGAAGTATATAATCGGCTCAAGTACTCAGACTGAATATACTGCATCCCGCAGAGCAGAAATTATAGGATTCGCTGCATAAATGCTTAGCAACCAAGCCCTGTTTCTAAAAATGGCTTTTAGCAGGTGAGCTGTATAGCTGGTTCATATAGAATTCCATTTTGCCTTGCTCTGCAGCTGCAGAGTTGTAATCCTGTCTATGGGGAGGCATCATCAGGTTAGTGTTTGTGTGATTAACCATAGGTCATCTTGCTGCCACTCCACACCGAACAAGACTGATCGTCATATGTTTGCTGATGATATTTAATTCGTTTTAATGCAAATACAAATGTTAGTTCTATAAAGACAAATCAGAAATGTATATGGATTTAACACAAAGTACCAAATTCAAATTCAGATCCACTTCAATCAGTCTCAGCTCCCGTTTCAACTGACTAATGGTATTTTTATGATTATCCTTAGTATAAAACCATCACACTATTGCCACTATGTCCACTCAGCTGCTCGGGAGTGTAAGACACGACACCCGACGTTGCATTTATATTGTAAACATATTCATTGTATAGCTCTTCAGTTGGCTATGGGGACTTTGGTTCAATTAACTAAGTGATCTGGGGCTAATCACACCCAGATTGGTTGCAGCTTTCACATACAATTTAACAGAGCCAGTTCAGTGACAAAGCTATAAGCATCTATAAGAAACTGAAAATAGGAAACGCTGCAAACTGAGTTTACTAAAAGAGCGGGAGAAAACAGTAAAGAAACTGAGATAGAAAGACATAACTAAGCAGAACGGAGGCGACAGAACAACTAAAAAAGAATGCTGACAAGGAAGAGGAACTTGAACAGAAAGGGAGAAAAGAGAGAGAATACATGATGTTTGAAGTTACTGAACTGTTCTTTGTTATGGTTATAGTAAGACAGGACGAGTCTATACAGGAATAGATAATAGTTGAGTTGGAAGAAAAGGAAAATTTTAAATTTGGTTTGGCAGATCTCAGCCTTAGATTGTTGGTTTTTCCTGTAATTCCTATCCCATTGTTTGTCTGTGCCAGTCTAGTACCCATACCCTTCGGTGCCAATTTGCACTCAGTCCTATGTTTTATTTTTCATCATTACAATGCTTACACAGAGTTTAATTGTATAAGCACATCTATATTCTCTCTTCCTCTGTTTATTACATTTCATATATTATAACCTTCATAGAATTAATGTTATATTCTATATATATTATAAGGCTTGCCACATTTGACCTTCCATCCAGCCAACTGGGATTAATTGGACATTAAATTCTATAATAATATAATAAATATATAATAACAATATGTAATATTACACAACAGTTAGTTCCGACCTCACAATGTGATTGGTTGAGAAGTGTTCTAACCATGCTGATATAAGTGATAACAGCACGGCATTCTCACACTAAAGCTGTATCAC
>JAVSBV010139047.1:0-16505 GCA_033117975.1 Parotocinclus spilosoma | reverse complement strand
TCAGGGACCCAACTGTGGCAGAGGTGGGATTTGAACCCTGGACCTTCTGGTCCATAGTCCAGTACCTTAACCACTAGCCTACCACAGTCCCACCGCTTCTTGAAAATTGGTTTCTTTGATGGCGCTCTTTTCCAAAAAGACCATTCCTGATTAAGCTTCTTCGGACTGTAGAAGGGTCAACTTGGCATCCAATGTAGCTGCCAGATACTTCTATTGGTCAAGGCTAAGGGGAGGTCACACTAATTTCTTGCCACTGTAGCCTATAGAGAAACTGTTTTCTGATTTATTAATACTACTTTAATTACTGTTACTGTTATTATCCATACTGTTTATAATAGTGCATACAATGTGCACCCTGACATGCACATATTGTATAACAACACTGGCAATCACTTAACCTTTTGTGCGGAGCCTGCATGTCCTCCCCCTGTCTACACGGGTTGACTCCTGTTTCCTTTCGCTGTTCAAAGACATGCAAATTGATGTCTCTAAAAGTGGCCCTTAGTGGGTGACCGTATTTGTGCCCTACAATGGATTGGCACCCCGTCTAGGGTTTCTTAGGTTGATCAAAATGTTTTAGATGCAGTTTATGCAAAAACATCCACCAGCATCCTAGAGTTAAAGCCTTTCTAGCCAAGCCAATATGCAGGACTGATCAACATTTACAGAAATGTTTACTTGCAATTTAGCCAACCAGCTAATCCAGTTTTTCCTGGTCAGGTCACAAGGTCACTCAGACCCTATCCCCATTAAACACAGCACAGGTATAACTGTGTCTTAGATAGAATGTGGGGAAATTTTTCAATTATCCTTCTGTCTCTCTAACACAGGCAATCATGCCTGTGATGCCCAACCGAGTGTCTCACTGTGACTCCTTACTCCCACTGCTCCTGCTCCAGCTCCATTCCTCACATTTGACTTGTTTAACCCTCGTGTCCTTGTTACATTATTAAATATTACTAGTATGATTCATAAAGATAATACATCACAAAGTGCCATGTTGTTTGCTATTTGTCTTTTGAACATTCTGTGTTTCCTATTTATAGCACATATAATCCTCAATCCATTCCTAATTTTCCTTATACAATTATTTGATTAGCTATTAGTGATATTAATGATCTTTTCTGACCCAATGCCGCAAGACCCTTCTACTATAATTAAACAGACTGATCTCTCCTGGCCATCACTGAATCCATTTAATCACTCTTGTTTGTTTGCTGCAGTACTGCAATAGGTTCAATAAGAGAGCTTTATTTGACTTGTGCCATTCACAACTGCTTCTAATCATGAAATGCAAATGAAAGCAAACCCTAAGCAAAGCCCACACACAGTTGATCTAATGTTGGGATGCTGCAATTTACCAAGTTGAAAGAATCAATGGAAGTGTGTCAAAAATAAATAAACAAGGTGCTCAAGGACCCACTGTAAATACCCAAATGTCACATGAGTATTCGTTGAATCAGTTAGGACGAGTGGGTTTTAAACACTCAAAACCGTTACACTAGGCAGTTAGTAGTGTTGTACCACCGTTGTCAAAGACCAGACTCATTTGGAATCTGGATTAAGTGCACCTGGACCTTTTTGTCAAGGCCAGCCAAGTCCAATGGGTGTCTGAGGTGAAGATAATTATAACCAGAACATCCAAAATCTACTGAATATCAATAATCCATTATAAACAGAACAAACCCAGTCCTTTTTATACATGGTTACATAAAATTGGCTTTCAGTTGTCCTACGTTAAGACTTCAGGTGTGCATTTTCTGCAAAATCTGTAATGGTTCTTCTTATTCTTCTTTCTGTTATCATTATTGTGTTTTTACATTTAATAATACAAATGGACAGAATGGATGTTGTTGGTTATATTCAGTTGACTTTATGTGGTGACATCTGAATAACTTTGACAAAAAAAGGGAAACAGAAACAGACATTTGTTTGACTATACACATAATAAAAATGTGTAGTAATTTTAAGCTATATATAATTTACTGTTATATTTTACAAAATATATGATTAAATATTAATCATTAATAATAACTTTATATAATGTATAATGAATGTGAAAGTGAATTACAAAGTAATATTTTTAATAATATTTCTTTTATTCCTGTATGGTGAAACAAGTCTTAATCTGGTCTCGTTCTTGCCCAAGCTGTCCTGACTTCAACACCAGCAGCTAGTTTGCAACACATCAGTTTTGATTTACTTTGTAAATCAGAAAAAAAACATAAGATGACGTTGACATGGAATTTGGATAAAAGAGGAAATGGAGAGGGGACTAAACTAACGATGGGTGGTTTGCGGTTTTCAAGTTTTGAATGCTAAAAACAAGGATCTGTATGGACGTTACAAAAGTCCTTGAAACAGAGATGAAGCACAAAAGCTGTGGAGTTGAAAAAGCAATTCAGGGTCTCAATTTGGGGCGGCACAGTGGTGCATTGGTTAGCACTGCCGCCTCACAGCTCCGAAATCCCCAGGTCGCGACCAGTCCACGAAACATCAACCTTGGGCTCCTCCTATGTGGAGTCTGAATGTCCTCCCTGTGTCTGTGTGGGTTTTCTCCAGATACTCTGGTTTTCTCCCACACTTCTAAGACTTTTAGGTCTTGCTTGTTAGGTTGATTGGTGTACAAATTGTCCATAGTTTGTGTGAGTCTGTGCCCTACAATGGATTGGCTTCCTGTCTAGGGCTGTTCCTGTTTTGTACCCTGTGTTGCCAGCTAGGAATCAGCTTTCCCACGACCCTGACTAGGATAAGCACATACATGCAATAAATGCACTAATGCTTCCAATTTGTCGATTTTGATGCAAGACTGAGGAGTAAGGGAATGCGTTTAATTATTTTAAACAAATATTTGTTATATAATCCATTGCATTTACTTTTTTTGGTTTTGGTTTTAAATATCAGAACTAAGACGGGTCAGTGTGGTAAGTGTGGACCTTGTGAATGTAGCAGTCAGGCAAATTGATCAAACTTCACTAAAGTAATCTTGATTTCCTGGTAAGTCTTAAAGCATTAGCCCTTTTATAAGATGTATTCTGCATTGTCTTGTACCTGTTTGCTGAAAATGTAAGAGAATTGGACAGCCATGTCTCAAGCTTCATTGAGCTGTGCCAGCCCAGAGGAGGTAAACAGCATCATAAGGTTTTATGCCTCAATATATCAATTTTCCCCTTGACTGTGTACGGCAGACAGCTGTGAAGAGCAGGCTTTATGATATTGCTAGAATGCTCAACACAATTACTTTTATAGATATTGGCATTCCTACTACCTGTTATGCTGGATGAGACACAGCAAATCTTTTCAGCTTTCGAATAGTACGTTTCATTTCAGAATACAAGGTTTTGGAGATTTGGCTAAGTCTCCTGATGGTCATGTCTAACCCTTCTGAAGGGCCTCATGTGGATATCTATTTAGGTTGTGCAGAATGCATTGGTGAGGACATTTGAGATATGCAAAATATATATTCTTTAATTTAAGTGGGTTAACAAGGCGTTTATGAACAACATGCACCAATGTGTACTGGCAATCCAAGCTATAATATGTTCCAAAGTTTTCAAATTGTTTACCAGTCAATGAATAAATATGGGTCTTGTCTGCAAGAACAGCTCTCGTGATCTGAATTCAATCTATTAAATTCAGCAGCTGTTTTCTTAAACTTCACACTTGTTCAACATGGCAGCGACCTAACGGACTGTGGTAGCCTAGCAGTTAAGACACTGGATTTTGGACCTGAAGGTCCTGGGTTCAAATCCCACCTCTGCCAGGCTGACACAGTTGGGTTCTTAGGCAACAATTGCTTAAATTGTACAAACATATCAGTTGTAAGTCGCTCTGGATAAGGGTGTCTGTAATGTAATGCAGTTAGGTACTTTAAACCAAGCATCAGAATGGTGCAAGAAATGTAAATTTAAAAGAAAATATGACTTTGCCTGTGACATGGCGTGTGGTACTAGGCGGACTGGTGTGAGTATTCCAAAAAAGGATGATCTACTGACATATTTAAGGTTTACAGTTTACAGTTTTATGGAGTATAGTCCATATCAGATAAAGTGATTGAGTGAGTGGCAATTATCTGGGCAAAAATGCCTTGGTAATGCCAGAGGTCAGAGAATGTCCAGAATGCTTTAAGCTGATTGAAAGGCAATAGTACAACTAATAATTAGTCATTTTAGCTGAGGTATGCAGAATAACATCTCTGCATAGACATGTCAAACCTTGAAGCAGATGGGCCACAGCAGCAGAAGACTACGCAGGGTGCCACTACTGTGAGCTAAGAACAAGCAGGCGTGGCTGCAATTTGTACAAGCTCACCAACATTGCACAATAAAAGACTGGAAAAATATTGCCTGGTCTGCTGAATCTTAATTTCCGCTACAACATTTAGATGATAGGATCCAGATTTGGCGTAAACAACATAAAAGCATGAATCTTATATTAATAGAGAAGGCTGCTGATGGTGGCGTAATGGTGTAGTAACATTTTTTTATTTAATGGTCTGTGACCCTATCGTACCAAGTAGGCATCTTTTCCAGGGACTTTCCAGTGTCCTCTCCACAGCCAGTGGATCTAGGCTGCTTAGACGACATTGTGGGTGTAAAACTATAAGCCTTTTCAAACAGAACAAGCTTTTTACACCTACAAATTAAATTATTACCATTAACAATATCAGTTTGTACAGCTGAGGCATTGCACTGTATAGCAGTATAATGAAATGAATGGAAAAAAGTCGAAAAATTATTTACAGTGTGAGAAATGAACAATGAAAATGGTCAAGTAATTCTGCCAAGCAAATACCAAGAAATGGGTTACAGTTTCTTTCGATGTCACTTGCATACCCGATAAGATCGAGTTTCTGATGATTAATTGACGGTATAAATATCAAAATAGCTGTCTTTCTACTGAGCCTCCAATCATAATGCAGAATTTCAGAGTCCAGGCCGACCCAGGCCCGCCCACATCTCCATTCACCACCAGAGACACTAAGTGTCTGGGGACGAGAACAAATCATGGCATTTATCTAATGACCATCAAGTTTCGTTGCAATGAAGAAAAACTATTCAGTGCAGAACCATTGAAGTGAATGGATGCTCAGCTTTTAGGAGCAAATGCATCGATCATAGACCGTACAAGAAAACAATTTCTTGTATTCCATGGCATGGACGCTACGGGAACGTATAAAAATTGAACAAAACCAATGTGTGATAAGTAGTTTTTTCTGAACAAACTCGTCTTCGAGATGAACGTCTTATTAAGCATTTGTAGTCATGTTGACACAACTGTACATATTTGACCATTTACATTTACACACTTTAAGGGAAGCTAAGCTTTCCTTGCAGTCTTGGAGAAATCACTTTCTGCATCTCATCCATGGGGCTTGAAAAAACATGCAGTCTTGATATTTATGAGGGTTTTTTGCTATTATCTAGTTGTTGCTTTTGGGGTGAATATGTAAGGCTTCAGGACAGGATTAAAACAATGTAAAGCTCTGTGCTATTTGTTTGTAAAATATAGTCTCATATCAATCCATAACAGTAATAATGAAGACAATTCAAATTAGTTTATTCAACACTTTTTACAATGGTGCATTGTTTCAAAGCTTTACAATAATATAGTATCTTATATGTTATCTTAAAAGACCAATCCCAAATTGAGCAAGCTTAGGGTGGCAGTCGGAAGGGAAAACTCCCTTACGCACTTTAAAGGAAGCTGAGCTTTCCTTGCAGACTTGGAGAAATTGCAGCTAGTTACTACGCTTAACGCCCGTCAGCTTTAATGACCCAAGTCTAAAGAGTTATAATATCAAATAAAAATCCTACTTAAAAAAGTCTTACTATATACACACACACACACACACACACACACACACACGTTAATCCTTGTGACGCCTGCTGACAAAAAAGAGAATTGCAGTTTTAAGAAATTTGAAAACATGGTAGCGTTCCATTTACATATACAGTATTTAGGAGATGCCCTTATCCAGAGTAATTTAGAAAAGTGCTTTAAGACATCAGTGACACAAATCGTTTCCTAATAATTAGGAATCTCAACAAGAATACACTTCTGAAACTGTAAAGGTTGTGTTAGTGCTAGAAGACCGGAATGTGCAAGGTGCAGTTTGGGGTGTGAGAAGTGCTGCCAGGTAGGAGGGTGCAGGCCCATTTTAGCTTTGTAAGCAAGCGGCAGAGTTTTAAATCTGATGTGAGCAGCTACAGGGAGCCAGTGGAGAGAGCAGAGCAGTGGTGTAGTGTGTAAACATGGGAACACTGAACACACGTCTTGTAGCTGAATTCTGGATCAGCTGTAAGGATCAGATGGTGCTAAAAGGTAACCCCGCTCGCTTTATAAGGGTTACTATATTGTACAGGACAGTAGTATACTAAATACTACTATATTTCCAAATTGTGTTTTAATTCATATTGTGGTTTAAAATAAGATCCTGAGTGCAAAGTATTTAATCTACTATTGTGTCCATTTTGATCAATGTCCATTTCGGTTTACATACTGTTTCACAGAATGTAATTCAGGCATTAATAGTTCCATACTTGTATTTACTGTACAGTGTTCCCTCATTTATCGCGGGGGTTATGTTCCTGGACCACCCCCGATAAACAAAAGTCCGCGAAGTACGTACTATATATTTATTTAAGTATTTATACACTATTTTAGCCGTAGAACTTGCAGAAGGTTTGGGTGGCATCGTAGGGTTTGAATGAATTTAGTTTATAATGAAACTTTCACAAACACTGAACACAACACCGCAGACAAAAACTTGTCATGTCGGCAAGTAGCGGCCTTAGGGGGGAGATGCTCTAGTCTTACTTCTCATTTTTGGTGAGTATTCATCCACTGAGTAAATACACTATTTACTGTAAATCGTAATATTCTATGATTTATAACATTCCTTTATTGTTAGAATTACTATTTTTAATATATTTTGATAAATTATGTGATTTTTTAATTTAAAGGTTCATCAAATACATGTATATGTATACGTTAACTATACCACACGTATTTTGCATGTGCAGATCGAGTTCCGCAAAAATCTGTGAAACAGCGAAAATCTGCGATATATTTTTTGCATTCAAATTTAAAACCCACAAGCACCGAGTCCTTGAAAGGTGAACCGCGAAGTCGCGAGGGAACACTGTAGTCATTTAGCAGACATTCTTATCCAGAATGACTTACAACTGATACAGTAATTCATGGTTCAATTCAAATAATTGTGGGTTAATAGGTTGGCTTGCAAGGCCCATCAAGTCAGCTTGACATTGCTAAGGCTTGAACCCTGCACCTGTACCCTTGAACCTGGTCCATTTATTTCGTTTGTAGGATACTGTTTAGAATGCATCCCTTGTTTTTCACTTACATTTGGAAATAATCTCTGCCCCCAAACACGCCTGCTAGAAACAAGCCATGCACATTATTGTGTTTTTTGACAAATGCCAGCAACGCCCTTGTGAAGTCAGCCTTACGCTAATTGGCATTGCAGGCTTTGTGGCTGATTCCAAATCCACATTCATCAACATTAAGCAGGACAAATTTGCCTGTTAAGTTTGCATGAGCTCTCCAGAAGTGAATGAGATCCATTGAGAGTGTTTTGCTTGAGTGAACATCCACTATCAGGTCCTGTCCTCAGTTTGCAGTGGCAACAGACGCACAGTATAATACAAATAAGCTGGCATTTACAGCACCCAGAGGAAAACACGAACAATGCGCTTCTTTGCAATGTTTCCACTTTCTGCATCTCATCTACGGGGCTTGAAGAAGCATGCAGTCTTGATATTTATGAGGGATTTTTGCTATTATCTAGTTGCTGCTTTTGGGGTGAATATGTAAGGCTTCAGGACAGGATTAAAACAGTACAATGTAAAGCTCTGTGTTATTTGTCCATAAAATATAGTCTCATATCAATCCATAACAGTAATAATGAAATCAAGTCAATATGCATTTATGCAGCATTTTTTACAATGGTGCATTGCTTCAAAGCAGCTTTACAATAATAATAATAATAATAATAATAATAATAATAATAATAACAATTAAATGTAATAATATAACAGATTTGAGATATAATGAGATATAATCACATTCCTTATAATAATTTTTGCTTTTTATTAAAATAATTAGTACAGGTAAACTCAGTTTAACAACCATCAGATCAACGGTCTTAACAAAGATCTGATCAAAGATCTTAACAATTACAATATGACAAACGTTAATAGGAAATCAAAATCTGTCTTTTAACTGGACAGTGCAGCTGTAAACAGTTCGTTAATGCCACAAATATAATTAATGTCATACTTTGAAGTTGTTGACATATTTTTATTACATTTATTTTCTTGAATTTTAAAAGACTATAAGTGAACTATGTTCATAATTAGGAACTAACTTACTGTATTGCACACAGACACTTATAGATGTTCCAATTTTCTCTGTCTTTCTTCACCTACTTATAACGCCTACTAGAAGTGCTGAGCAACATTAAACAGGACAAATAGAGAAAAAAGGGATTATACAAATATAGTAATTTTGATCAGTGTGGTTGCGAACCAACCGTTGCCCACACGACAACTCTGGGTGCAAGGGCATAAACAACCCTAGATCCCTAGATCCATCGCCATTGCCAATCCATCGTAGGGCACACACAGTCACGCACACAGTCACACATTAAAGAGACCAATTAACCTAGCATGCACTTTGGACAGTGGGAGGAACCCAGCGTACTTGGAGTAAACCCAAGCAGAGACACGGGATTGACATGCAGACATGCAGTGCTACACACCAAGCCACCGTGCTGCCTGAGAACATAATCATTAATTCATTCATTATTGTCCACTTAATCCACACAGGGTTGCTGGCCAGCCAGTGCCCACAACTCTGAGCACAAGGATAGGTATAACCATAAAAGGGGTGCCAATCCATCATAGGGTGCACACACACACACAGAGTCACACACTAAGGGCCACAGCAATTAGAGACAGCAATTAACTTAACATATCCAATTAACCGAATGTCTTTGGACTGTGGGAGAAAACCGGAGTACCTGGAGTAAACACACGCAGACACGGGGAGGACATGCAGACTCCACACAGAAAGGACCCAGGCCACTCCACCCTGGGATTAAACCCGGGACTTTCTTGCTGTGAAGCAGTGGTGCTACCCACCTAGCCACCATGCTGCCTGAGAACATAATCAATGGTTCTGAAATATTCATGGGCAAATCAAAAAAGTTCAGACAAATAAAATAAAAAAATACAAAATGAAAAAGCAATGTGTCTTTTTTACTGTGACTTTCATTGCATTATGAACCCAATATACTTATATATACAAGTTTTCTCTAATGAACTTTAACACTACAAAGACCAAATGGCTGTCTTTTGACTGTGGTGAGGTCTTATTAGAAGTGAAGTGCTTTGAAGTATTTCTGAATGTAATTTTGTCTAATTCTTTCTTTAAGCTGCTGAAATACTGCCCGTCTAGCACCAACAACCATGACACATTCAATGTGTGACACATCACTTAAATCACTTTTCTTCCACATTCTGATGCTCTGTTCTGCCCAGCAGGTTGCCAGGACAATGTTCATGTACTTATATGCATGGAATATTTGGCATGTATTGGCTGATTAAATATTTACGTTAACAAGCATTTAAACCTTATAAAGTGTCCAGTAATTTTATATGTGTGCATGTGCAGTGTAGGATTTTGTGAACCAATGGGAACAAGGAGCAGATTTTTTTTTAATGGAACAATTTATTATAATACCAGAAGGTGTTAGTGGAAGTCTTTGGGGCATCCAGGTGTGTAAATAGGAGGAATCGCAGCAGGTGTACGTTCAATCAGGTGAGATGCACTTCGGCAAGTGAGGTTTATCAGAATTCCCCATCAGCATCAGCAACAGGATCTCACATCATCATCAAATCGGGCTGCTATGCAGCTCGACAGAGTGAGAGCGAGATCCTAGTTAGGAAGTAAAATCCTTAAACAGTGATCACAATGTAAATGGCAATCACGGTGTCAGCAGGAAGCCATGCTCCAGCTCTAGCTATGAGATCATAACTAAAAATGAGAGCTAGAAGGTGGCCAAATTCGCACTGAACCATCAGCTACCCACCAGTGTGCCAATTTAATCAAACTTTCTGTCAATCAACCCCCAGATCTGCACATTGCATATCAAAATGAAGAAACAGTATCTGACCAAAGCCTAGTCTTATATATTGAGATGGTGCCCCGGTCAAGTGTTCTTCTTTCTGTTCTCTATCTGTTAATATATAAATAATCAAATTACTGTTTTATTTATTTGTTACTAATTGCATGTTATGGTTATGCTTTAAAAGTAACAACTTTTTGGGGAAAACTCACAGCCAGCATTTTTTCTAATACTTTTAAATGTTTCATGTTTGGAGCTAGTATGCTAAAGGAACACAAACTGCATTTACCATGTTCCCATGTTCTTTTTTTTACACAGTGCACTAATCCCATATAGACACTACCTTTTATCTTACAGTTCTCTCTTCATGGCTGGGAGACTGGTGTCCTCTTTTCCATGCAGATGAGAGCTAGGTGATTATGCTGTGGGATAGCTGAGCTTTAAACTCCAATCAAAGTAAAGAAAGAAATACTACTGTAATTGTATTGCATATCATGTAGATTATGCTACTATTCTATCCTGACTATAAACTTCTTAATACATTTTTGAATTTATAGACCTCCTTTAAATTTGGTATGTTTAATCTGGATTGTATCCTGATGGGATTTTAAACACATGCATTTACATTTTATAATCAAATTTGCCTCAGGTCAGCCAGAAATCCAAAAAAGGTTACAGGACAGTATCAGTATCATCATGTTTGAGGACCAAGTCATGCCAGAAGCTCACAGACACACACTAGTGTGAGTCAACACAAAGTTCTTTTTTTACACAGTGCACTAATCCCATATAGACACTACCTTTTATCTTACAGTTCTCTCTCCATGGCCGGGAGACTGGTGTCCTCTTTCCCATGCAGATGAGAGCTAGGTGATTATGCTGTGGGATAGCTGAGCTTTAAACTCCAATCACAGTAACCAACTATATGTTTTTAAAAACAACATGAGTAATAAAAATAATAAATTAAATAAAATAGATGAACCTTTATCAGTCATATTTACTATTATATTATATATAATAATATAATAATGATAGTAATAATAATTAATATTATTAAGGCCAAACCTAACAGCCAGGAAAATGCATCACACTGTTAAAAAAAACTATGCCTATGTGCTATAAATTCTCTTCTTGTAATGCCCCTGTCATAATCATTGTTATCTCAGCCTAATCTCCACCTCTTAAAGGCAGTAGTGGTGCTTTGTCTCCTGGAGCCATGTTGTTGTTACCTGTGGGAAGGACATTTCTCAGGAGAATTCTATTCTTATTTACCTCACAAACAACAAATCAAATTAAGACTTTTGCGATTGGAGAAGTTGGAAACCAATTACCAGTTGTAAGGGTGACTGAAAATACTGCATTTAGTTTTAAGAAATTACACTGCTCACAAAAATTAGGGGATATTTCATTATGAGATATTTTATTTAGAAATATACCCTAATTTGTGCATCTGTAATGCATGTACTGAGTGAACTGAGCTAAAACTGTGCGAGATTATGATATTAACATCAGCACAACAGTGAAATGAAGCCCATGACTTCCAGTGATCTGACATGGTGGGGAGGTGTATACTACAAAAAGGATGGGTCCCAGGATAGAACCAGACCGACCAAATGGAGCAGTGGATGACTTGATTGAACCTACGGAGATAAACTGTTCCATGTTAGTGATATAGGAGCCAAGCAAGAACTAAATTGGAAATTCTTATGGATGAATGTGAGGACAAGCAAGAGGAGGAGTTTAAGAAAACCAACGTTAAGTGTCCACAAGGTTGTCAGCAGTTTCAGCAGGCACTAAGTTCTGCGTACGACTCTATGCATGATGTCAACGCTTCTGTAAATATACTCTCACCGATCACTTTATTATTTACATTCCCTTGTTTCTAATGTCCATTTGATTAATTTCACTTTGCATATATGTGCACTTTATAGTTCTACAATTACAGACTGTACACCATCTGCTTCCCTGTTTTTGTTAGCCCGTGCCCCCTTTAGTCTGTTCTCTAATGACCAATTCATGTAGAAACACAGAGGTGTATCTAATTAATCGGTGAGTGTATATGTCGTATTTCCTGCCAAGTATTTCCTTACAAAGTCCTGGCTTCTGCATGGGAGGTTGTATGCACACATTCTGAGCCTATTTGAATGCAATTTCAGTACGCGCTTTCATGCTGAATGAAGAGGTGGCTCCTCAATCATTATTTGAAGACAGCGATAGAGACTGTATGAAAGAGTCATTTGGAGAGCCGAGGGAAGTTCATTTACCACCTGGGCACAGTACAGAAAAGGGCCTTGAAGCTGCTCTGCCTTTTTGTCTTGAGGTATAAGACAAAGCTATGTGTAAAATAATCTTGTGACACACAAAGTAAAGAAAGAAATACTACTGTAATTGTATTGCATATCACGTAGACTATGCCACTATTCCGTCCTGACTATAAACTTGTTGATACACTTTTGAATTTATAGACCTCCTTTAAATTTGGTATGTTAAATTTGAATTGGATCCTGTTGGGATTTTTTAAAAAACATGTATTTACACTTTATGATCAAATTTGCCTCAGGTCAGCCAGAAATCCAAAAATGGTAAAAGATAAGCACCCCAAAGCACCCCAGAATCTAGGAAAAAATATGACACGACCAACCATTATATAACTAGCATAAAATTATATATATATATATATATATATATATATATATATACAGTTGGTGAAACTGCCTCATGTGTTATATGAATAAAGCAACACTGCTCACAAAAAATAGGGGATATTACATTTATTTTAAAATGCCCCTTATTTTTTTTAGCAATATATTATCCATTTACTAACAAGTGGTACAGATTAATCAAAGATAAACAATCAAATAACTCGTTTTCTTATTTATTTATTTATTTATTCTTTAGCAACATCCATTTACACAGACACCTCCCTCTCACAAGGAATGTTGCGTGGTTAAGAAAAGGGGTGAAGGGTGATCTGTCACAGAACAAACATTCGACTCTTGTTTCAGGGTTCAGAGACGTTTTGGGGCATCAGCGCCACCCAATGGTCCTAGTGCATCAAATTTCTTTGCATCATGTATACACAGGCAGACAACACAGTTGAATATAAGACAACAATTAGGAAAAAATATTAACAATTAACTATAATCCATGGTAATAATGCATGTTAAGACAGTTCTGAATAACATTGTGACTGTGGGCAGAGCAAGCATTACTATTGTTTTGTTATGAGCAGTTTGCAGTTTATCATTTGGGAAAGATGAATACTTTTACACTTTTTTAATACACTGAATTGTCTCTTCATTCGATAAATCCGAATAGTGGTCATTGTGTCAATATGGACCAAAAAGCCAGCAACCTGATGAATCTATGCCATGAAGAATTAACCCAGTTCTGAAGGCAATTTTTTTCCATCCTGGTACCTGCAAAGTGTAATTTATAAGGTGTAGCTGGTGAATGCTTATGGTGGTAGTTTCCTTTTAGAAAACTAGAGAAAGGCAGCATTTGTAGTTTGCTGTTATCTTTGAGGGTGACATGGTGGTGCAGTGGCTCCACTGCTCTGAGATCCCTGATTTGAACCTGACCCTGGGCGTCCTACTGCATGTTCTTCCCATGTCAATGACATGAGTGTTCTGTTAATAGGTGCTTCCAAAGTGACCCCTAGTGCATGAGGCATGTGCTCTATAATGGATTGATCCTCTGTCTAGGGTTGCCTCTGCCTTGTGCCCTGTGTCGCTGGCTAGGCACTGGCATTCCTACAACCCTGGCTAGGAACAAACATATAAGAAAAATAAATAATAAATGTAATCATTGACGTCTTTTTACCTCCTTGAGCATTTCCTGTTCTGCTCTTGGCTTTGTCTTTGAAGGAAGTCCACTTTTAAGAAGGGTAGCGAACTTACAGAGTAAAATGATGAATGTCTGATTTTTTATGTTTAGATTTTGAAGACCACAGCACAACAGAAACCCAGAGGCAAAAAACTGCTGTACCATTATATATGCAGTGTGTGTGAACACGTTATAAGGATGATGTGGATCAATATGTTTGCTGTTGGGCTTTGATGTATTCTAGATGTAACATATTGAGATTATGAAGCTCAAGATTGGTAATCCAAGTCTAAAATATGAAGCTAAACTAAGAGAAACAGTATGGAGGGAGACAGGCATGAGCAGACCGTCACACACACTTACACACATTAGTGAATCTGCTGAAGCTCTTTGCGTTTTGAAGCGCCTTCTGCTCTAGTAATGAAAGCGTTTGAGGGTTTTAATTCCCTGAGATGGCCTGCTGATAGCTCAGTAATGAATTCAGCCTGGAGTTAAAAGCAAGCCTCTCGGACTGCTACTATTCTTCTAAACCTCTCCCAGGTAAAGCTTGTGTGATCTTGCAGTCACTACCTTATAAGAAATCACACACACACGCACACACACACACACACACACATTTTTTGTTTGTTTATTTGGCTTCTTTAATGTCACTATCGGCCCCACACAAGGTTATATCCATACACAAGTTCATCTCAAGACAAGTCAAATATATCCTCACACAAGTCAATGCCAATTTAGAGTAATCAATTAACTCAACACGCACGTCTTTTAAACTGTTGGAGGAAACCGGAGGAAACCCACACAGACACGGGGAGGCAGACTTCACACAGTAAGGACCCAGGCCACTACACTCTGGGATTGAACCCAGGACCTTCTTTCTTTGAGGCAACGGTTGTACTCACCAAGCCACTGTGCTGCCCCCCTACACACACACACACAAACACACACGCACACACGCACACACACACACACACACACACACACACACACTGACACACGCATCTTATGCATGCAGTTATAAATGCAGTCTGAAGTCAATGCAGCTGTCAGTGCAGAAATTCCTTGCTGAAATAATTGCCTGTTTACAAAACCATTGAAGTGTTTCCGCAAACAGAGTATAAAATGTGAGTGTGATGAGCCAGTGTCGGGCCTGTCAGAACATCACAGAACCTCCCCTCACTCACCTCTTCACCCTCTACACGTCCTTTTGCTTCCTTCTGAGCTCACACTATGCTTCCCTAATCACACACAACACGCTTGAGCTCCCCCTGCTTTTGCTGCATGCCTAATATAGAGAATTAGAGCAGGTGGAGTTATCTGTGTCACTGTGTTACAAGTGTACTGAGAGAAACAGGGCAGGTTTCAAAGAACTATCAATCAAAAGACGCGTCCTATTACATGAGTACAAGCCACTATGCAAATGTTTAGTCAAAAGTCACAGGACACCCTTTTATTTTAGAAACAAAAGGAAAATGACATATCTGAATACCCCAGCCTTGCTTTTAGTCTATGTCCACTATCATGAAAGCCCCCATATTGGATCAAGGGCAAGTTTTTTCCAATGGGAAGGTGGTCAAAGAAGACCAAAATTGTCCAAGAAATCAATTGCTGCAATCAGCAGTGTTTCTTGTGGTTCCAAATAAATCAAGACAGAAATTTCAAAATAATTTGTTACTGGTAACTGAAGATGGGATTGATAAATATGATGGCTGGGGAACGCAGCTGCCGTATCATAGCTGCCAACATCAACAACCAACACCCAGAAAGACCACCAATTTCACACAGCACTGTTGCCAAATTCAGCGCGTTTTGACTTAACTTATGCACTGTGACTTTTGACTCACACTGTATACCTATATATAAAGGGAAAAAAAGAGACCAAACTTATTGTTATACATAAATTAATTTAGGTAATGGCTCTTATTGTTAATTTGACCTTAAACACCTGACTCAAGGCATATTGACGCTGGATAATTTAAATAAAATCTGTAAACGTAACGGTAGCTGCACATATGCTTAAGAAACCAAACTGTACAAAATACGAAAACTTGAATGCACTGTCTAACATCTGAATTGTGTTCTGTGACACAGGATGTTAAGAGAAATGGACCAGACATTACCATAGACACATAAAGTGGTACCTCAGTTCTTTAATTAATTTAATTCAATTCAATTGAAATTAATTCATACAACGCTTTTTACAATGAACATTGTCTCAAAGCATCTACACAGAATCCATAAGTAACAGACCCAAATCTCAATCTTAAAAAAATCATCAACTGGATTATCACACAACATGGGTGGAGAAACAAGAACTGAGTCTTTGTACCACAGCACACCATCCCTTATCCATCCAATATCTTTCGCTCAATCCACACGTGGTTGCGGGCAGCTGGTGCTCTGGACCAAGGGCAGGAACAACAAAGACGGGGTGCCAATAAATCGTAGGGCGGGCACACACACACACACACACAAAACTTGCACACACAGTCACACACTAAGGGCCACCTTTGGAGACACAAATTAAACT
>JAVSBV010139046.1:0-27500 GCA_033117975.1 Parotocinclus spilosoma | reverse complement strand
CAGTAAATCTCGTTAGTAACGAGCCAATCGCTGTAGCTCAGTAAAATGCAGTAAAATTTTAAGGAAATCACTTAGTTGAAGGCACAAATGTTTGTGCGAAGCACCATGTTGTCCTCTGCCTTTGCCGCTGGGTGACGGAACTATCCACATCAAGGTTAGATAATACCCTGAAATCTGAGCACGCCTGTCTGACCGAATAGCATAATGAAAACATTGAGCTGTTCGGAGTCTCTTCACACATGTGACCAGTAAAGACTCTCAGAGATAAATACCTGTTAGTTGGTACAAGTCAGGTTTTGCTACATTCACTATAATAGTATTTAAAAAGGAAGTGCTATATTGTTCTTGTTTAG
Organism: Parotocinclus spilosoma; assembly: GCA_033117975.1. NCBI lineage: Eukaryota > Metazoa > Chordata > Actinopteri > Siluriformes > Loricariidae > Parotocinclus > Parotocinclus spilosoma. Next base: position 27,147 of record JAVSBV010139046.1, on the reverse strand, counting down.
CAGAGCTAGCAGTACAGAGTACTGAACGATATTTAGCAGAGCTGAATGAATGATAATTAAAATAATCATTTGTACCATAAATGTATGTACAGAATAGAAGGGGTAAGCAGCAGTGCAAGTAGATATGTGGTATGTATTATGGGGTTTATTTTTGCTATTGTTTTTATTAAAAAGTTGCAAACAGGAGCAATAAGAGTAATAATGCTAATAATAAATAATTTATTTAGGTTAAAAGAAAGTTTTAAAATCTCAGTCAGTTATAGTAAACAGGTTAACATAGCATACATGTTTAGTAAAATGTCTTTCACAGACAAGTTTTCTAGATTAGATAATATCACCCCAGTTCATATGGTAATTGACTGTTTATCTAAATCAAATGGAAAAATGAATGGGACAGTAACTTGCATAACAGGTTAAATGAAATCAAACCATTAATAAGGAACGGAAACATTTGAACGAGCAGAACTGTACCCGACTTATCACAAGATGCCACATATTCGCCTGTCACAAATTCTAATCGAATGTCCAGTATTGACCACTATGAGATGTAAATTTGCACATTTTACCAGTGAATTTTCCCCCTTTTGCTTTATTAGCAATATATTAATGTAAAATATTTGCTGTAGTGTGTGCCTAATGACGATGTCATGATGATCGCAACAAATATGCCAATATGGCAATAAACAAGCGAACATGTTATATACACTGCTCAAAAAAGTAAAGGGAACACTTAAACAACACAATGTAACTCCAAGTGTTTCCTTTTATTTTTCTGAGCAGTATAGTTCATATATAACTATGAAGTTGTTGATGTGGTGGGGAAACTGTGTAAATAAAATAGGTGGAAAAGTGTGTTGGGTGGTGTTTCTATACTCCAGTATAGTCAGTCCCAGGGAACACGAAATCGAACATAAATAACATTATTTCATGTTGTGCTTGGGATGGGATAAAGTCAGACAATTTAATGTAAGATGCAGAGTTAATGTTTGGTGTGTAGAGTCATGTCACATACCCTGAATTTGCTCGTGACTGTTTTATTCACCATAACCCATGAACAATTAATATCAAATGTGCATCTTAAGCACATTTCCATAATTTTACTGCTTGGGCAGAGGTACTGATGAGATGAGTAAGAAAACATGTATTCCATCTGATGCCTGAAGCACGTCTAGGGGTGTGCTTGCCTGTCTCCATGTCTTTACTTCATCCAAAAGTCTAATGGCTTTGAGAAACAAGAGGGATTTAAAATGGCCAGAAATGTCCAGCCCCTGAATATGAATCTCTGGTAAATGCTATTTGTGTTTAAAATGGTCTAGACTATCTCAATTCATCTCTCAGACCAGTTGCTAAGCAGTTTATATGCTGCCAACTCATCTCAGGCATAGCAAACAGCAGTGCACTCAGAAGCGGTCAAAGGGGTTCTTCAGGAAAAATCTATGCAAATCCTGCTGAGATTAAAGGATTTATTTTCTTGGTAGAAGTCCCTTAGTAATGGTGTCAGTTGTACATGCATTCTAACAGTGCAGGACTGAGATTGCATCCCACAACACACTTCAACCTCTTGATACTGATTTTTCTCATTGAATAGTTATATTATAATATAATGTAAGAACGTGATTTTAAGGTACAAAGCCATTTAACAGTATTGCCACAATAGACATGCTTTGTTGGGAAAATCAGTACTGACAAATTGACAGTCCCAAGTTACCATGGGCTCATGGGCAAACGTTTGCCCAATAATGCTTGTGATTATAATGAGTGACTTGTTTACCCTTTCTTGAATACTGAAAAGACTCAAAAGTATGTGAAGCAAGTCACTGTTCTCAGTCAATAGAAAACAGGAGATAGACAATAGAAACGCTGATTTCCTCAAACAGAACAGACGCACTGTTGTACCAAATCTGTTGATAAGGGCATTGCTAAAAATGATAATGTCCTGTTAACCATTACAATTGTTGTATAATGTCTAGCAGCTATCATTTGCCCAGTCCAATTGGATTGCGTTTGGGTAATTATAAAGTCAACAGTTGACAGTTGCTTTTTTTCTGAATAACAGCCATTAAATGTATCCGCGTATACAAGGATGACTCCACACAGCCAGTGTGAAGTTTGTGTACACTCTGTGTCCATGTGGGTTTACCCATGTGCTCTGGCTTCTTCCTACAGTCCATATACATGCATTAGGGTAAATTATGAATTGGCCAATCTGAGTATGTATGAGTAGTATGAGTCTATATATCTTTATGCCTGACATTAAATTGCTACTGATGCTGAAAAATGTCAAATAAACCAAATCAGCAAACAAATACAAGAATGTTTATGCTTAATTATTCATAGTGACGTCAATACATTTTTATCAACCAATAAAAAATACACTGCTCAACCAAAGATTAGGGGATATTTCATTATTGGATATTCCATTTTGAAATATCTCCAAATTTTGGTGAGCATTAGACATGTTAGACTACCCCAAGCTTGTGATCCTCACAACACGTTAGCTTGAGTGATGATTCGCATACAGAGCGGGACAGTTAGTCACTATTGAGCCGTTTTGTAACATTGTATGAGTGGATTGAAAGGTTGTATTGCATGGGGATGTATTACAGACTGCACTTACAAAGGTGTGGTGCAATAGGGACAGCATTGTTTTAAGGGGAGTATGGAGGGGAGTGTAACTAACTATCTTGCTTATCAGTTTTACTGATTACCTTCCCTAATAATAAAATAATAAATGGTTAATTATTTACTTACGGTCGGTACTGAATTAAAGCTGTATACATTTACCATTATCATAGTATCGTCAGTTAATAAAAGGAAACTTTCCATGTGCCATGCACTTCACCACTTCTCCTGAAGTCCAGAAGCCCTTTGGTGACCCTAAGAATAGGGATTGGTTATTATATTTGTGTAGGAGCAATCAGTGGCAGGAATGATTACATTTTCATCCTGTCTGCTATGTCCTATAGAGCCAGGCAGGCCATGGACTATGTGCAGTATTTCTCTTTGTGTGCAGTACAGGAGAAATAGACTAAATCAATTTAGATGCTGACTCACTACAGTTCTCTAGAGCACCTAAATACATTAGTCGTCCACCCACATAACAGCCAAGCCTTTTATGTGAATCACAGTTCATCCACACAGCGAAGGGGCTAGTCCTTAACATTTACTGTACATAATGGTAGATGTTTTACAATGGTCTCACGAAAAGATATTCATACCGTCCTCCTTGGGTATGCCATGACGTTAATGATTAACTGGATATTCATCATGGGTGGAACAAGAAAGATGATAAGAGGTCAGTCAGCAGATGATAGTTCTCCCTATTCTCTTTTTGTCACCTAGATGTCACTTCTTCCCCTGTCTTTGATCACTGAACTGCTTGATGCAATATATTGTTTTTCCCACATCCTCTGTCACCCTTCCACCTCAGTTCCAGCTTACTCCCTGCTAATGCATTTTAATCATTTCAATCACAAAGCTCTTTCGGTTGTGCCTCTGGAGCAACTCATGAAACAAATTGTATAAATACAAACCTAAATACAAAATAAAGAATTGTCTGATTTATTCAGTTGCACCTAATATTATATATATATTATAATATATATTATAATATATTATAATATTATAATAATATATATATATGCGTGTATGTGGTATATGATTGCTGCTAAAATGTGATAGTATTTAAGGTATAATATGTTGTGTGTTTGTGTCAGATCTTTTCACACCTGAGGTCATATACAGTGCCGAATGAGCAGCGTTACATCATCCGCATCCTTTTTATCGTGCCCATCTATGCCTTCGACTCATGGCTCAGCCTACTGTTCATCAGCAATGACCAGTACTATGTCTATTTTGACTCCATCCGGGACTGCTATGAAGGTAACAAATGTGTGGTGTTATAGACATCACTAGTACATAAGTTACACCTTTACAGAAGTAAATTAAGATTTGCCCACATGAATCTGCCCAAACTTGTTTCTCTAATTACACTAAAATGTTATGTTCATAAACTTTTGTTTTGGATCTACTGTACTGTGCAAATGTCTAAGGCCACCATTGGATTTGTTGTTTTAGCAATAGTATAATGAACATATATAAATTCTCAGTTGTGTTTACACTGCTCTCAAAATTCCTTTTGAAATATCCCCAAATTTTCCGTTAGCAGTATATTAAGATACAAACAGAAAATACACTGCTCAACAAAATTAGGGGATATTTCAAAATGAATATGAAACGATGAAGATTTAATTTTATTAAACAAGATCATAAGAATGGCAAATAAAGTCTAAGAAAGTTGCTTGATTACGCAAATGAGATGCAAACTCAATTATTGTGATTGAGTAGTGATATATTCATGGGGGTGAACAGAGACATGTCAAACTGGACAAGTGCCACACGTTGATTGTTCAGTAGGGTGTATGGTCACCCAAGACTACCCAAACACACTAACAGTGATGAGAAATGGACAGGATCGGATTGTCCAGCAGTTCTTGCGAGATCCTTCGCCACTTTTGCTTTAGGGAAGCTCAAGTGTTGTGGGAGGAATTTTGACATATATGTTTGCCATATGTCTTCCCAGCATATTCAATGGGATTAAAGTCTGGAAAACATGAAGGCCAGTCCATGTGTTTAATTCCATGCACATGGTGGGGCCTTGCATTATCGTTCATGAAAAGAACGTTTTTCCAGCATAGAGGACTAATATAGTGTGCAGGCCCTTATCTCTGTATCTGGAAGCAGTCAGCGATCCATTTCTGATGATGTGGAGCTTGGTACGACCACCAATGCTGATGCCAGCCTAAACCATGATTCCACCACCACCAAAGGTCATGCCAGAGGAGGACACAATGATTGTCAGGCTGAAAACTGAACCGTGACTCATCAGGGAAGACCGTTCATCCACTCATCTAAGCGTCCAAATAGGATGCTTATCAGCTCATCTTCTTCAGGTTCTACGGAGTTGATCAGAAAACAGAATGCATATCAAAGGTCAACTTTACGGCTCGATGATGCTGCCAGAAACTGCTAAGTGTAATGTGAATACTTACTAAATACTTACTACTGAAGTGCACACACATTTCCTGTATTTTCTGGTTTTATTCTAATAAAGAGCCTGAGAAATTATAATGTATATAATATAATAATATAATATATATAATATAATATAATAATATACAATATAATGTGGTCATTATACCATTGTTTATCCAACAAATCTAATGGTGGCCTTAGACTTTCGCACAGTACTGTACATGCTCTTAACACTATTATACTATGAAAAAACTATTAGCTTAACCTTTCATGTCTAAGACCTTCTTTAAATAGCAACAACAGATTAAACTAGATTTTCTTGTACAGCCACTTTGTTTCAGCGACACGACTTGTATTCAGTCCAGTGTATAGAGGGAGTTGTGATTTTTTTGCTTTTCAATGTAGTTACTGTAAACTGTACATTGTTGTGAGAAATTACAGTACATATACATGCTTAGCTGTTCATATATACATGGTTGTACTTATCTGACATGATGATGTGATTTGTTCTTCACAGCCTTTGTGATCTACAATTTTCTGAGTCTGTCGTTTGAGTATCTAGGAGGAGAGAGTGCCATAATGGCAGAAATACGAGGAAAACAGATTCAGTAAGTGTCTTCCTGCTCTGTTTGATTGTAGATACACATTTTCATGCCCTCCTTCCAGTGGCATCTCACCAGCAGTATGGTGCAAATAATCCATATATTAAATACTGTGCAGTTGAACTTCTGCTACCAGCTATCTGAACTTCTGGTATCCTAAGTATCACTGTAACATATAGGGTATTTTAATCACTAACTCGGTAGGGTATTTTTTATAGGGTATTTTAATCACTAACCCACTGTAACGCATTATAATGTAAAAAGTATTGGAAATGGACTGAATCTGTGCCTACACCTTCTCTTTTCATGTTAGAATGAAAAGGTTGCAAGGTTATTTATGAGGTTATGGTTGTTTATTTTGCATTGTAGGGTTTAGCACTAGAATAATGCCTCTTGTTGTGTTTTAAACTGTACCCTGTTCACTATAGGGGTGTAGAGAGGCATTGCAATTACATATTCAGTTTATTACATCATCTGATGCAAATGCATTTTTTTGAGTTGGGTATTATTAGTTAGGGTATTATTAATTAGGGTTGGGTTTTGTTTACATTTGATCGAGTCTGAATCTTATTAATTCTAGTTTTCAATTACAAAATGGTCAGAAAATGTGTTTAGGTATAAAGAATTATTTTTTTTTTTAATTTAATTACAAAATGGGGATATCTCAAAAATGAATATGAAGGAATTAAAAAATAAGCATTTTATTTCATTAAACAAAATCACCAGAAAAGCAAATGAAAAATCAAAGAAGGTTGTTCGATTATCAATTATCATGCTTGAGTAGCAAGTGACATACTCATGGAGGTGAACAGAGGCATGTCATACTGAACAAGAGTGCCACACAGTATGGTCACCCAAGACTGCCCAAACACACTGATTGCGATGGGCACTTGTACTAGGAGAGCGCAGCCCATCATACATGGTGCATTGCTGCTGCATTTAATTCTGCTGTTTCAGGTGCTTTGCCATTTTAAAGGTTTAATATTCATTACAACAGATCAACTTTCCACAAATACAGTATTTCATATTATCTCTTTTAAATGGAGCAAAATTTTGAGCACTGTTGAGCTTCAATTTTGGGTGATTGCTTTTTATGGGTTTTCACTATATTGCTAATATTAATATTGACATTTTGAACATAGGTTAGTCTCTTTAAAAAAGTAGTTTGCTGTCACAATGCTCTCTGCACTACATTGCTTACGTAGTAACTATAATCTAGTCATGTGAATAAAACATTTACATGAATTAATAATTTACATAAATTAATTGTGATAATATCGTTTGTCACAATAATTTAGCAGGCGATGATAGTATTGTTGCCCAAGACTAGTATTAACAAGATGCGTATGCCATTCACAAAAATTAGGGTATATTTAAATAAAGGGATTCAGAACAATCCCCTTATTTTTGGAAGCAGTATATCATCGTGGTAATCTTGTGTGAAGTTTGTGTTCTGAACACGTTTTTTTGAAAATCAGTTTTATTGGTTCCAATCCAATGGATGTTTCTCATCCAGCAGATCACATAATTTGTGGTAGCACTACAACATGGTGAAACTTAATAATAGTGCACTGTATAGAAGATAGGGCAGGATTTAAAATACCTGTTGAGACACAACTATGTCCAGACAAGAGGATCAGTCAGAAACCCCTATAAGTATAAGTGCCACTATATCATGGTGACTTTTTTTTAGATAGTATTTAAATATACAGGAACAAGGTAACAATTTCCCCATCGGAAATAGTGGAAATAAGCTGCGAGTAATGAGTTGTGACTGTACTTCAATTTATTTCTGTAATGCCATTGTTTATGGCCTAACAAGTGGTTTGTTAATAGTTTTTGTCAAGAGTAGTATTGCTCTATTTCAGGATTACAAATTTATAGAACATTAGTCAAACCAAAAGGGACTGCCTATTTGCAGTCTATATCTGTTTGTTAGCCTGTCCAACATACACCTTGGATGGATGTGTTGAAATCTACGTTTTTTTTCTGAAAGGTTTTGTCTACATTACAGCAGGATTGTTAAAAAATCTCTTAAGAGGGGCACCTTGTGTTTAGGCTGTCAGAGAATTGTAGTTTTAATATTGAATAGAGCGTTTCATTGTTCTTTTCTGCCTATTCAGTATAAAATATTAATACTGTGAAATTTGCCTGTACTAACTGCTAATAAATGGTTCAAACAGAAGTGTGAATCCGAGTGCCTGCATTAATACCCAATGCCGTTGTTTCCCGGGCAGTGAAAAATTGAAGTCATAAATTATACAGAGCCTTTGAACTGGAGTATATGTAAATCACTTCCAGGCAAGGAAATACTAAGATATTCTGCATAATTTATATTTAAATTATCTAATTTCTAAATCAAATATTAAATTCCCCCAGCAATAAATGACAGTATCACCCTTTATTTTGTGAGCTATGTCAATAAAGACCAACTGGCACCACTAACCAGACAAATAATCATTGACAGGAACTACCCTGTACATGAATTTTATGAAAATAGATTGCTTTTCGGTGAATGATGTTCACCGGTGCATGAAATAGATCATTTTGAGGCCATAATGTGTATATTCATTGACTGTTTGCATAATAACAGGCATTTCCTTCAGTTTTTGTGACACTCCAGCCATTGCCTCTTCAAGGTATAGTTGTATTAATACAGAAACCTCTCAGCAGTCAAAATGCAGATGAGCAATAACATTGAAAGATTAAAACTACATTTTTAACCTTGTGCACATCTCCCTCTTACCACCAAAACTCTGACCCACTGAGGTATGGAGTCCACAAGAGCTCTGAAGGTGTTCTGTGGGATCTGGCACCTCTATATTAACTTTAAAACCACTGGTACGTGAGGTGAATTAAAGTGACAGTGTGATACTTGGGGCGGGATTCTGCTTTAAAACCCCGGATCCTGGCATTCATGTGGATGTTACTCTTACACTTGCCACCTAGCTAAACATTGTTGCAGACAATGTACACCCCTTTATGGCAGTGGTATTCCTTAATTAATGTGGCCTCTTTTATCAGAATAATTAAATGTGCCAAGCTGCAAATCTTTTCCAGGAATGGTGTAAGGAGCCTGAAAGTTTTCAGTGTTGACTTGGCCTCCAAATTGCCCAGATCTCAATCCAGTCAAGCATATGTGGGACGTTCTGGGCCCATCCATTACTCCGCTTACAGGACTTCTAGCGTCTGCTGCTAATGTCTGCTGCATGCCAGATACAACAGGACACCTTCAGTGGTTTAGTGCAGTTCATGTGTCAATAGGTCAGAGGCCTGGTGGCACACGGAGGCTTACACGTATTAGGCAGGTGATGTTACTTTTGTTAATGCAGCATAGAGAGTCAGAAATTCTTCAGGATTACTCTAGATGATGCTGAACAATTAAAATATACCTGAATACAGATTAATTAGATCATACATAACTTTTGTATAATTCAGAATAATAATTAGCGTATATGAACATTTATCAGAAAGTTAAAGCTTAAAGTAAGGTGTATATACACTGCTCACAAAAATTAGGGGACATATCAAAATGAATACGGAGAGGATCCCACAAGAACTGCTGGATAATCTGATCCTGTCCATGCCCTATTAGTGTCAGTGTGTTTTGTCAGTCTTGGGTGACCATACACCCTACTGAACAGCCAATGTTTAATGCATGGGCAGTCATTCTGTTTGTCCTTCAAAGGCTTCTTGCTTAACATTATTTGTCTTTTGAATAGTCAATGATCCACATTACTTCTCACTTCAGAATTATACACTATTTTTTAAGATCTTCATTTTCTCAAATAATACATGTTGAGTAAAAAAAAAAACCTACAACCCCAATTCCAGTGAAGTTGGGACGTTGTGTAAAACATAAATAAAAACAGTATGCAGTTGGTCACAGTGATGAACCGGGCACATCCTTGTTTGTGAACGACTAAGCCTTTCAGGGATCCTCTGCTTATACCCAGTCATGACACTTACATGTGAAATGTTCCAAACAGGTGTGTTTTGAACATTCCTCATCTTTCCCAGTGTTTTGTTTTCCCTGTACCATTTTGAACGTGTTACATGCATCAAATTCAAGTGCTAAAAAACTATAAAGTTGATCAGTTTAACATTAAATATTTAGTCTTTGTAGTGTAGGATTTAAGAAGGATTTACAAATCGATGTATCAAATGTTTTTATTTATGTTTCACACAACTTCCCAACTTTGGAATTGGGGTTGTAATATCAATATGCTACTCCTAGTGCCAGAATTTTTTTTATTAATGTTCTTGGTGGAAGTTTATGGGGTTGTTGCATGTATTCCCATATGTTTTAATTGGTTTACAAAGTCATGTCCAAGCTTTTTTTTATATTGGACTATGTGACTTAAAAGCAGTATTCATTGTCAGGCTTTATTGTAACCATTGTTGAATGGAACTGAATTTGCATCATTACCGTTTCAGTTCTATAAGTCCACCCTAGGAAAGCTATTTTCAGGTAAACTCAAGTTAAATTGTGTTTCAGAAACTAATTTAAAACTATTTGTAAACTATTGTTTTTAGAGTTACAACCTCAATTTAAACTATACATTCTTCTCATTCCTGTCTGTAACAGACCTGAAAAAAACACAAACAAATATAGAAACCTTATGGTTGACAGTCGTTACCCCTCTACATGATGTCCTCTGCTGTGTGTATGAGCAATATAGAGTATATATTTATATATGTGTGTGCATGTGCGGGAGTGTGCATGTGTGTGTGTAAAAAAATATACTCCAAAAAGAAGTAACCCCACAACCCCCCCCCTAAAAAAACTAATAAAACATTCATGGACTCCCAAAATGACACCATGCATAATCTGCTGTCATTTTAAAACAGACCTGCCTATCTAATACACATGGCTCTAATATCCAGGTGCTCATCAAATACCTTGATTAAATTCAAGCCCTATAGGGTAGTAGATTTCTAGGGAAACCTGGGTTAAAGATTTCAATATTTTTCTTGCTCTTATATTCTGTTCCTTGCCATTCCATAAAATCACTCTCGGGGCTTCTAAAAGCTCCCTGTTGCCCTCTTTAGTTTAAGAAGCAGAAAATGAGTGCTACAGGAGTGGCTGAATTATTTTACCCTAATCAGATTTAATGCAGTTAAACACAGGTGGGGGCTAATTTGCATGTCGTTTGGGAGAAAATTGTCTGAGCTCAATTAGAGTTAAGGAATGTGTCTAGGAATATGTTTTATAAACCTTAAGGGCTCAAGGGCATAGTGCAGATCTCCTATTGTAATTGTTAGGATTTTTCATCTTCTTCTTATTATTATACTCACAAAATGAATTGGGTAGATCAAAGTTTCAAGGCCTAAACTCATTAACTTGGTCAATGGGTAGTAGTCCCACCGCTAGACAAGTGACATGAGCCTCATCAGCCTTAAGGAGGTGCTACAGCGAAGCAAACTGCTTTGTTTGCAATAATTCCTATGTTGTGAAACATGGAGACCACTTTGTTTTGGATGATAAAAAGTGTATAAAAATGCAGGGCTTCTGTGAACTAATGTCTGAGGGTTTCACCCAATCTGTGCAAATTTGTACGAGAACGATACGTTGTGAACCTCAGATGCTTGATTAAAAAAAACAAAAAAACAACTAGTTTGGGCAGTTTTGAAAATATTTTTTTTGTCATTAGCTTTAGTTACTCAACCCACTTCATCCATTTGTATGAAATTTTAAGTATTTACACTTGAGATTGTTGATGTAATTAACTTTTTTTATCAATAGGTGGCGCCAAAATTAGCTAACAACTCATAATATTTCTCTGGGAGTTTCAGAACGTTGCAATTACAAGTGTACATATAAATCCTACCAGTTTTCATCTTTTGGTGGTTATTTAATACACACACTAGTCCTAGTACTTTCGCCCAGTGCTCTCTCATTTGTTTTAAAACAATTATCCTTCTCTGAAAAAAGGAATAGCATCATGCAAATTTTGACCAACTGGGATAAGATTGATAAATGTGATAAGGGACTGTGGTTGACTAGTGGTTGAGACACTGGACCCTGGACCAGAATCCCAAATCCCACCTCTGCCACAGTTGATTCCCTGAGCATGGCCCTATCACCACAATTGCTTGGATAATAAGACTGTATTAATTGTAAGACGCTCTGGAGAAGTGCATCTGCTAAATGCCATAAATGTAAAAGTAAATGGTAAAACATTAAATAATTGCTGCACATGAACAGGTAAAATGCACACAAACGATTATGAGAAGAACTGTTTAAAAAAAACGAATAGACTTCTCTAGAAGATCTGTGGTTTATTACATCTCATTTGTAACGCGACATAAATCATTTGATGTATGAAACCTCTTGTATAAATTCTACAAGGACCCACTGTACACACGAAAGGTCAAATAAAATTAGGAGAACTGTTGGATTTGTACTCACTAGCATGACTCATCCAGATCAAACCAAAGTTCAAATCAAAGTTCTACAGACCTGAAAATTGCTCATTCGATACTACTGCTACAGCTCAGGTGCACAAGGCCCATCTGAACAGCCCATAAGAAGAGCTGTGACTGCCTAAATTGAGAATTAAACAATAGAACTCCAGTCCTATAATTTTTCTACCCATATAAAGCCCTGAGGAGCCATATTGCTCTGCACTCTGAAACCGGTTACTTTGTTCCACGCCAGAACATGATTGTCCCCCACTCTCCACACTTTCCCCTTGGCCTGCACTCATATAGCTCTTCAAACTTTGTACTGTGATTGACATGGTTGTACTTACTTTGTGGATTTTTTTGGACTTGCTGACACACAGCCCTCTTTGTAGTAATTGTATTAATTATGCAACACAGCAATTTCTGGCTCCTCGTGCTGCACGAACTCACCTCTTGAAGTGTGGCTGAGCACGGATCAATGTACTGCGCCTGGTACAGTGCGATCACACAAGTCAAACAAAAATGCTTCGTTTGACTAGTGGGCACAGTATGGCTCATCTAGTGCGAGTACACCTTTAGTTTCCCTTATAATTTGCTTATTATACAAATTTCTATATAGTCCTGTTGTTTAACTATTGCTAGGTTGTTTATTTGTGACATTCCTATACAAATACTGTACATACTCCAAATATTCACTAGACTCTGCAATGTTCATAATTATATATAAAAATTGGATTTATGATGCCAATTACCTTAGTGCCTTTGGCGCTCTACATAGAGAGATACTGATAGATCCTCTCAAAATTGATCTTCACAGGTCTTGCGAAAATGCATTTTTATGTACAGTATATATGTTTTTTCTTACTGTTTTAAATACAGAAACACAGGTTAATATCTTGAATATCAATATATTTGGTTATGATTTCATTCTTCAAAGACTGGTGGTCTTGAGAAAATCAATGGAGATTGCACTTTAGGCTTTATTCACATTATCATGCTTGAACGGCAGGGATCTTAATAGCACAAATTGCATTTGGCATGGTTTGAAAGCTGTTTATAAACTTTTTATCACTGGAAAACTGACTTTATTTTAAATCAGTTTGTCTGAAATTAAGGAAAGGCACCACTAGTAATTGTGGTGTATTTAAAATGTAATTTAAATCATCTAAAATACTATGTAACTAAGCTTAAACATAGGTTGCATGCTCACCTGCTGAAATCATTAATGTGGTCATGTTCACGTCACAGTCTTGAAAACAAAACAGCTTTTTAATGGAATGTCTGTCATTCAAATGATGCTCAGTTTGGCTGTCTCACTTGATTCCCACAGATCGAGCTGTCTTTATGGCACCTGCTGCCTGGCTGGAATGAGTTACTCAATTGGCTTCCTGCGATTCTGCAAGCAGGTTTGTTTCTTACTTTGCTGACCAAATGTCTGTGTGGTGCTCATTATGTCCTATTTTGTGCATTAAAAATTTAATGAGCTCCCTGCGTTAATGAGAATACATCATAACCACTGTGGAAATGATCTGAAAAAGTCTGAATAAAGTCTTTCAAAAGCTCAAATTCCAGTATAACTTACAAATAAAATCTGAGGAATCTGATTTAGCAAGCAGTTGATGAAAGAGAATCTGTAACTATCTATTTGAATTTCAGAAACCCACACATTCTGTTTTTATCACAGATTGAAAACTGGAAAGCTATGTGGTTAGCACATAGATTTTGTATTAAGCCACTCTGTCACCTAAAATACCATATAACCTGTTTCCTAAATCGGAAAGTAGCAGCCACATATTTTTTTTCTCCTTTCATTCAGATAACATCTAGCTTGAGAAAACATGAGAAGAAAAGCTATGACAACTAGATATGAGCACATTGGTAATAAACACAAAAAGTAATAGAAAGTGTCTGAGTGATGCTGTTTGCAGAGGGACAGGAGAATCTCCCAGCTTGAATGCTGATGGAAATTGGATTTGAGAGCTCTCACTTCAAAACAATGAATAGTCTGTGAAATTAAATTTTTTTTGGATAGAAAAATATGAGCTCCTGAACACAATTCACTTTGACAGAACGCCTACATGGAAGTTTTTCTAATCAGCTCCCACCCAGGGGTTCAGATAAGAAAGAAAGCTTAGTCAAAACTCACTTGTGAGGTTTTTGGTTTCTGTTTGTAACTGAATTGACATGTTTAATTCACTTAATATTTTGTACCAGGAGATTCTGCTTGCATGTATTTGTTAAGGTTGTGGAATATACTCATTATTTACAGTGAACACTACTTGCTGCCAACATGGCAAAGTTTTTAATCAGTGTTCTAGTAGGAAGGCAGATTTTATTTTATTATTTTTTTTTGGGGGGGGGTTGTTTGTTTTTTGTTATTTAAAATATGAAATAATGAACAGTCATTCATTAAACTATTGATTATTTTTTTGAGTGGAGTGTGCATACAAGCATGTAATCCCTAATGTTGCTTAATTCTGATCACGTAGGCCACACTTCAGTTCTGTGTTGTGAAACCTGTCATGGCTATCATCACTGTCTTTCTACAAGCCTTTGGAAAATACCATGATGGCGATTTTAAGTGAGCTACACTTTTCATTCTATACATACATTTTATTGCCAGTGCTTAAAATTAGCATGATCAGAAATTGTCTAGTGCTGTTTTCAAGTGTTTTCTTTCATTGCTCTTCTTTCTTTAGCGTGAATGGAGGGTACCTTTACATCACCATCATTTACAACATCTCCGTGAGTCTGGCCCTCTATGCACTGTTTCTGTTCTACTCCGCTACCAGTGACCTGTTGAGACCATTTGAACCTGTGCTCAAGTTCCTCACTATCAAATCAGTCATCTTTCTCTCCTTCTGGCAAGGTGACTTTTGTTAAGATTTTTGTTTATTATACTTTCTCTCTTACGGAGTCTTTCTCAGTATTCAGTAGAGTGAAAACAAGAACTGTCAATTCCTCAGCCATGTGTGGCTCTTATTGCAGATTGGCTTGCAATATGGAAATTGATATGGAAATAATACATGTACGACAAAATCTTCACCATAAACATCACCAAACAGCAGTACGTTTTTCCCCCGTTAGCCACTGCTGCTTTTATTTAGGCATGTAGAGAAATAATAGATTTTTGTTCTGTTTGAATGAATTGTTGATGTGCAGTAACGATAGGAAAAATGATCCCTGTAATTAACTATACCTCAGACAAACACATTGGTCTTGGCTGGTCATGACAACTATTTCCATGTCCAGCTTACCCAGCGTGAGAGACGAGAGCGAGTGTAAATGAGTTTCAGACCGAGACCATGCTCAAGTACTATAGCACTGCTGTACATATCGCACACCCCTACTCGGGGGTACTGGTTATGTGTTCCATACTCAAGGTTATACTTCTTTACATGTTGACTTTTGATATAAAGGTCACACTATGTGCCCAAGGCTTTGTCTTTTCTGAGGTGCTCAGAGTTTGTCAAAATACAATTTGCACAGTCATTCATTCATTATCTTCCATTAATCCAAACGGGTTCGTGGGCCAGCTGGTACCCACCCAGCAAATTTGGGTGCAAGAGCAGGAACAACCCTAGACAGGACACCAATGCGTTATAGGGAACACACAAAAACACACAGTAATGCACGCGGTCACACGCTAAGGGCCACTTTAGAGACACCAATTAACCTAATATGCATGCCTTTGGACTGTGGGAGGAAACCAGAGTACACAGAGTAAATCCATGCAGAGTCCACACAGTAAGGACCCAGGCCACTCCACCCTGGGATTGAACCTGGGACCTGGGAACTTTTTTTACATTTATATTACATTTGGTTTTAATTATAAATATCTATTTTTTAAATTAGTTAAATACATTTTTTTCCTCCAAGGAAAAAAGGTTGAGAACCACTGCTTGACATTTCTTTTATTTCAGGCATGATTCTTGCTATCCTGGAGCGCTGTGGGGTGATCCCTGAGGCGTTGATCATTGACGGGCATGAGGTCGGTGCTGGGACAGTGGCTGCTGGCTGGCAGAACTTCATCACATGTATCGAGATGTTCTTTGCTGCTATTGCACTCCGCTATGCCTTCACGTATGATGTGTACCAAGAGAAGAAGAGCTCAGCTCCAGGTTGGAACACATGCGAATGATCTAACTGCTTTACTAAGTTTAGAATTTTGTACTTTTATAGATTTTTTTATAGGGGCTTTTCAGGGGAGATGGACACAGAGTGGTGTGTCTCAGCAGGGTGGCTGAAGACAGTAGGAGTCGGGGGTTCAGAGGAACTCTTTAAAGTTCAGCTCCCCTCTGGAGCATTTGATGATCCCTGTTTACTAAAAAAACAGAGATCTGTGGCACAGCATGTGGCATAGAAATGTTTCAGTTGAGTGTAACTCATACAAATTACACAGTAGATCTTTTAAGCTCAGTCCTGTTCAGTTGAGGATGAAGTGATAGAAGGAATTGTTAATTGCCTTTTAAAAATGTCTTTTTTTCAAAAGGTTCTATCTTTCAAATCATTTGCCAATTTCTGTGTACGCCTCAATCCAACTGATGACATTGAATCCAATGAATGTCAAGCACTGTGTTAATGTTATGATTCACTGGGTGGTGTGTGATGTACAGCTCAAATTCTCCACTTGATACATCCGCATAGTGGAGTGCGTGTGTGGGTTTGAATGCCAATATGAATTTACAGGGGGAAGCTGCTGTCACTTTGTGTACTGTAGGCTTTGCAGAGGACTGATCATATTAAATATTCTGATGGTAATTTAATATCAAGGTTTCCATGACTTACCATTTGAATACCTGGGACACACTTAAGACCTACCTCTAATCACATTTGATGTTCCATTTCTCCCAGTTGTTTGTAAAGTTTTGCCAACACTGAAACTAGCGGGTGGCAATGCTTCGACTGATCCGATGACCTTTTAGCTGCTGGGGAAAAGGTCAGGAGTAGGAAGATCTTGCATGAGGTTTGACTAAGCTGGCCTTTTTCTTATGGTGTGAACCAGCTGCAAACTGAATCTCATTCGGTGTTGAACTGAAGATAAGGACCCTCCACCGTAAACATGTGGGAGGAGGATAAGCACTCACTGTGATCCACTAGCAGGCAAAAGAAGAGTTAAAGAGTAGCATCTAGCAATATTTATCCAGTCCACCATCTATAGACAGCAAAAACACGTTTTTATAAGCAGCAGTATTAGACCAGCAGTCGGGGTTATCCTGTGACAGTGCCGTTGGCAGATTATGCTCATAATTCTACATAGTAACTGAGCATTAACCATTTTATTGACTGTAAGGGTTTATGTAACCTGGGCAAGTGATAAAATGAAGTTTTACGTATTTTATATATTTATATATTGCTGTCAGCTATTTCAGATTGTCAGCTAGTTCCACTATAGCGTTCATTTCCAACTTTAAAACTTGTGTGGAGTTTGCATGTATTCCCCACATCCACATGGGCTTACTACTGATACTCTTATTACATAAGTCCATGCCTTGGGTTAATTGGTTGCTCTAAATTGGCCCAGTGTGAATGTGTCTGATTAGTATCGACTTAATCTTGCACCTGCCATGAATAGTCATTGGTGCTGATACGACATTAAATAAAACAAACATTTCCCCACAAGTAAATGAAGACTATTATTAGCTCTAGAATAAGATGGTGAATATTCATATTTATAATGATAATAAGATATCAGAAATATGTATTATTATATTATATTTAATGATATGCTGACATGAAGAAGCAGTTTTACATTATGTTTATCATTTAGGTGCTTTAACATCACTGACTCGTATATTTATCCAGTATCTCACAAAAGTCAGTACACCCCTCACATTTTTGTAACTTTACTGCTCACAAAAATTAGATGAAACTTCATTTTGAAGTAATTTTTGTGAGCAGTATATTTTAGGTCTGGATACAGCCTGACCTTTACCCTCAGTTTCCTTAGCAAGGCAGTGGTCGTCTTGATTTGGGGTTGTTATCATGTTGGAATATTGCCCTGTTGCCCAGTTTCCAAAAGCAGACGATCATGCTCTGCTTCGGTAAGACACTGTACATGTTTCATGGTTTTCTCAAAGACATGAAGCTTCCCACAGCTGGCAGTACTCATGCAGCCCAAAACCATGACATTTCCACCACCATGCTTGACAATAGACAAGACACACTTTTCTTTGTACCCCTCATATGTGTGGTTTCTGCACCACATGCTTGGCACCATCTGAACTTAATAAGTTAAATTTCTTATCAGACCACATGACAAGGTTCCAGTAATCCAGTAGTCTGCTGTCTTGAGCAAACTGCTTGATGGCTTTCTTGTAAATCATCTTTAAAAGAGTATCAGTCCTTGGACGACAACCATGCAGACCAATTTGGTACAGTGTGCGGCGTATGGTCTGAGCACTGACAGGTTGACCCGCCCACCCCTTTAACCTCTGCAGAAATGCTGGCAGCACTTCAACTTTTTTAGTTGACCATGGCGAGGTTTGTTTTTAGTGAAACCTGTCCTGTTAAACTGCTGTATGGTCTTGGCCACTGTACTGCAGCTCACTTTCAGTGTTTTGGCAGTCTTCTAATAGGCCATCTTTATGCAAAAGTTATTTTTTGATATACCCAAAGAGTTATGGGGTGCCATGTTGAACTTCCAGTGTGAGAGAAATAACACCAAATTTAAAAATCTGCTCCTCACTAACATCTGACACCTTGTTACACTAAAGAGTTACATGATACCAGTAAAGGAAAATGGCTAATTGGGCACAAGGAATGTACTACTTTTTGTTGCCAGTGGTTTAGACACTAAAGATTGTGTTGTTATTTTGAGGGTACATCTAAAGTACACTGTTATACAAGTTGTAGACTGACTACTTTACAATGTATCGATTTATCAGATCTTCAGCGTTGCCTATGAAAATATGTAATAAAATAGTTAAATAAATGTGAGGGGCGTACACACGTTTGTGAGATATATATATATACTGTGTGTTAATTGCATGAACCACAGTTTTAAAATATACCAACAATTTGAGGAGCCTTGACCTTTTGTGTCCAGAGATGAAAGCGAAGATAAACATTGTCTGCTTTTTCTTTACAGATAATATTGCCCCTATGCACAGCATCTCCAGTGGGTTAAAGGAAACCATCAACCCTGGCGACATGGTACAGGATGCCATCCACAACTTCTCGCCAGCTTATCAGCAGTACACCCAGCAGTCTACGCAGGAGGTGGTGCAGCCGAGTCAGAACGGCAAACTCGGCACTGTCATTGCCAAGACCCCAAAGAAATCAGACAAAATCACCCTGATTGACACAGACGATGAGTTCTAAAGAGCAGGAGGTCTCTCTCAATATATAAGTGGAAGACCTTCCCAACCAAGTCAGGTAAATTTCAGCCCATCACATCTGAGTGGTCTGTGTCACTTAATTCCAGATTTATCCCCCCTAATGAAGTGCGAGTTAATCGACTGTGTACCCATTTCCAGCAACAAATGAGTTCATTGGGTAATAAGAAAGGATTAGCAGCATTTAGGGACTTGTAACTTCTCTGCAAGCAGCAAAGAACAGCCGTTTTTTAGCTCTTATCTCATGTTGCTGCATAATCACAAGACTCCCTCCCACCCCACCCCCATCCCCCAGGTCTGGTGTGGCTGACAGAATGATCACGCCAGTGTTTTGGGTCCCCTCTTGACTCCTGGCTGTGTTACAGCATGGCACATAAACGTACCGGGCTTTGTGTTCTGAGGAAGTATTCAGGTATTTTGTGCTGGCTGAAACTGACAGTTCACAGAGCTTCTCTTGCACATGCTCATTTGAAGTACATGTTTAGCGCTCCTCTGCCTCAGTCTCACGGCGAACGAGGAATCTCTCAAATGTGCCGCTCCTTTTGAGCGCCACTCTTCAAGCTGTTTACCTAAACCCTTTGAAACTCTTCACTTGTCTCTTGCATCAAGAACAAAATGGAGGGCATTTAAAGCTGCTAAGGCTTGCTCAGTTTCTTGCCGCAAAATTCTAAGCTTTTTCTAAGCACGCCTGGTAAAGCAGAGAAAATCATCTGCTCTATTTGTCAAATGTATTGTTAATTGTAAATAATCTGTATGACATTTGGAATTGTATAAAAAGTTAATGTGTTGCAGTCGTTCTGTAGAAGTTTCGCAGGCACTTCTTCACTTTGATCTGCCATTTTTGCTCTTGAACGACGCATTTGCATTTTAGCTTGTTTTTTAAATATCATGGACTCTTGCGAGTTGAATTATGTTTTGTTTTGGGCCTGAACATAGCTAAGAGCTTATGTCTTGCTTTCTAAATGGAAAAAGGTCTAAAATAATCAGTAGACCCTGTTCAGGATGTATTTCGAATTAACTGGGCATGTCACGGTGTTTAAGCTATAGCGGATACATCAGCAATGATATGTTATGGACACAATCCACCAGTTAATGTTCCCTGCTCCTAATGGCCCTGTTTTACTTCATCTTATATAGTTTTAAGCATATACATTATTAGGACAAAAGTATTGGAACACACCACTGACTCAATGACTTTGTGAGTTTCATTCAGTCCTTTTGGTGCAGCTGTATAACATCAAGCAGTCTGCCCTTACAAGTATTTGTGAGAAAACCTGTCATTCTTATAGGCTTACTAAAATCGGGAATGGTACTGTAATGGGATGCCACCATTGCAACAACTCAGTTTGTGAAATTATTGTGAGGGGTATTATTGAATAATGGAAGTACTTGGAAACCACAGCAACTTGGCCTAAAAGTTGCCGACACTGTTCTGACTCAGTAGCTCCAGTTATGAATCATGTTTCTCTATCTGGCCGTCTGATCGATTTCTGTTCAGAAGAGCATTACCTGCCTGACTGCATTGTGCCAACTATAAAGTTTGAGGGAAAATGAATAATGCTATGGGGTTATTATTTAGGGGTTGGCCAAGGCCCCTTCATTTCAGTGAGGGAAATCTTCGTGCTTCAGCATATCAATACATTTGAGGCAATAGTTATATAATAATTCCAACTTTGTGGGAATAGTTTGGGGAAGGCCCCTTTTCTGTTCCTGCATGACTGTGTCTTAGTGGACAAAACAACATCATAATGCATTTTTGGGTTTGTTTGGGGTGGAAGAACTTGACTGACCCGTACAAAACCCTGACCTCACCCACCTATAGGATGAACTAGAACTTAAATAGTAAGCCATTCCCTCTCATCCAACATCCCTCACAAATGGGGACAATTCCCACGGTACCTGCAATCCATATTAGTGCCTATGGATTCAGTATGGGATGTTATAAAAGCTACTGCAGTTGCCATGTTTAGGCCAATACTTTTGTCCATTTAGTGTATCAAGATCTAAACTGATCCTTCCAGCTCATTTTTTTGCCACTTTGGTGCCAATGATCATTGCCTTAGAAATTAAATGATTTTTTCTTGAAAGTATCAGTTGAAAACTCAGCAGTTATGACGGTGCTTCTCGAGCTGTTTATCAGTGGTGGAAGAAAGTGTGCAAATGTTTCACAGACAACACAAATGAATTAATGTGTACATAATATACAAGTGCAGGCCACATATCCATGCATTGAGGTATTGTTTAGACATTTTTGTTTCATTTTATTAATCACTTGAGTTTATCGATATTGTAATATGTACATAAATTTGAAGCAACTTAAGCCGCTATGCATCTTCTTAACTGAAAATAATGTATAAATCCTGTTATTAAATAAACGACCGGACATAACAGATTTCTGGAGTTTGTCTTCACAAGTCATAACATGGCAAATGTTAAAATGAGAAAGCTTTATTTAAAAGTACAAAATGGACACTGCATAACTATGTACAGGAATAATTTATCTCTTTATATTCAGCCAGAGTGGAAAAAGAATGAATTTGTACATGAGGGTAGTTCATTGCAAGAAAGTAAATATATGACTGTAAATAAAATAATTTAGAGTTTGAAAAAAAAAAAAATCAAAAATAAATATCAAAGTTCAAGTGTAATAGATATAAACAGATTAATGATGTAAGTCTTGATAGAAGGATTAATCTAAGCCTAGGTGTGCTGCTTTTCTATTCTGTATTTACAATCACGATTGAACATAAAGCTGTTCAGATTTATAGACTTTCCTAAACATTTGTCTATGGTTGCCCCTATGTCTGCTTTTGCTACAGTACATAAATGATACCAAGCTTAAGCTCCCTACAGGCACTATTACTACTTCTGTTAACCTTTCGTCCTACCATAATGTCGACAATTAGTGATCAATAGGAGCAGCATGACTTTATACCATGGACATCCTCTGTCTGTTTACAGAGCATTGGTTAAAAGGCTTATGTGCATTCATGGTAAATAGCTTTACAGACTGACTGAGCGTGTACAGAATATTATATGTATATTCCATAGATATGTCAAATGTAGAATAATTTAAACTGTTAAGCCGAAAAAGGCCACATACAGCATCCACAGAATAGAATGTCTAAAGTACCCACTTAGTTGAGATACCTTTCTTATTATGATAAAAGTAAAATGAAAAGTAACAAGAAGCTTTTGATCAGCTCACAATAAGGCTGCCCTTTTGTGCAGAGACATCAGAGTTCACAGGTGGTTATTGTCCTTTCTCCAGCATCAAATGACACACACTCGGCTCTTTGTGACAACTGGGCATCTCCAACTTGGCCATGTCAACCCCTGGCCACATGATAATGGTATATCTCATTCTGACTGTGGTACAGTCCAATTAAAATGAACTAGGGTATTAGACTTGTTTAACATTTAGAAAAACGAACAAAATTGAAAAATGAATTTGTAGCTTACAAACAAAACATGGCCTGCTCATCCAAGCAAAGATGTGCAGTGTCTTGGATTAGCCAGCATTTGTTCACAGCATTTTTGAAACATCACCACCAGATGTCAGTACAAGGCACAGAAATAGCCGTTTTGTCATCTTGCTCAAATCAAACGGGAAAAGGTCATAATAAACTAAAATGCGTGAAGAGGAAGTGATAGGAGACAGTGGGGAAATAAATGTCTTCCAGAGAATGGGAACTGAAAAAGGGGTGCACGGGGCTGGGCGAATTTCAGGCCTTTTTTGGTTGCTTGTTTTGTTTTTTAAGATTTAGTGATCCAAGCCGAACACTGTACGCCAACCGGATGTTCACCTTGAACTGAACATTGTTGGTGAACATGTCTGAAATGCTGCCTGTCAGTTTAAAAGAATGAAATACAAACTGCAAATACTGCAAATATTGCCACGTTGTGACAAAATCCACTGGAAAGCATCTGGATCACCAGAAACACTGATAGGATAACTGATCCGACGTTGAAGCAGGGTTTCAAAGCTAGAAGGTTTAAGGAGTACAAGAACGATTCTATAAATTGATAAACAGAAACTAAGGTATCGTTAATCCCAAGATATGTGCACCATGCCCCAAACTGTATAGCATACAGAGGCTTAATCAGCAGAAACAACAGAAAACAATGATAGCATTGGACGTGAAAAAGGACATTGAGAGAAGAAACAAAACTTGAGTTTGCTAAGAGCACAGCAGTAGGTCACCAAGCCGGGGTCTACACAGCAGCACAGTGCTTCCCTAACTGCAATGTCAGGGGAGAAGGAACAGTCATAGCCATTTGAGTAAAAGACAATCTTGATCACGCTTGGAATCAAATGTATACCAAAGACTTTCTGCTTCTGCCATATAAAAAGATGAGTCTAAGCAAAAACTGTCTTCACCCAAGAGCCTGTCTCGAAAATGTGAAATATAAAAACATCTGATTAGGGTTTACCAACACCGGCAGTGCCACAATGCGCAAGCTAGCAGTCGGAATGCTTTATGAAATGGAAAGAATTCTTGGCAGGAGATTCCACTCCGTTATTCATTCATGAGCCTATAGATATAACTGTAATATACAGGTAATAATGGACTTGCCTTACATTTGCCAAGACTCCTAGCTCTATATCCAATATGGATTACCAAGTGCATATTTTTCCAACATACTTGACCAAATATAGCCTTTAGCAGATGTTCTCAGCAGATACATGCATACATGGGTCATGACTGACTTATTCGAGTAGTAGTCTATGTAAGCGCCTTGTAAGAAAATGATTTCTTTGAACAGCAAGTGCTTCAAATCAAACGGTGAAATAAGTGCTGTTTTGTGGAGTAAGATCCTTTCTGGTTTCCTCATTTTCTCACATGTGAATGCACAAGGGTGAGTCCTTGATGAGGGAAAACAACTTTTTCCTGGAACAGTTGGGGAATTACCACACTTAAGATGTTCACCCAGCTTTTACTCATAAACTTTTACAAATCAACAAATCTCAGATACGACAATACATCACTAACACAATACTTCTGAACATTCCGGCTTTGTGAAGCAAACGTCAAATTATTTTAATGTATTGTTTTTGTGGGGGGGTTTTTAAAGTAAAAATGCCTATGGCATTTGAGGCATGAGCTTTACTTATGAAAAAGTATCATTTTTCATCAAGCTTGTTCCAACTTTCTCAGACTAGCGATAGATAGATCAGCTTTACAGGGTCGAGCCTTGTCATGGACCAATTTTTGAAATGTCCTTCATAAATTTACCTGTCATCATACTTTCATATATGAGGAGATGCATTATATCTCCTAAAAATAATTGAATCGTGACCAAACCTATATTCTATTATCGGAATGAGAAAAGTGTCCAAAACATATAATACACCTCTGCATGGGCTGTAGAGATAATGATCGCAGTCTACCCTGGCTATTTACCTGACGTACAACCCTATATCATAAATGAGCAGATTGTTTTATTCAGGCAGTCATATCTATATGCTTCATTACAAGAGCACCTGACAACATTTTCTTGAATATTCCTTTCATCCACTTGCTTTTTGCAGTTTAGATAGTAGTGCCTTCTGCCATTCAGTCACAAACATGGACTCCTGTTTTTCACCCATTTGTTTTTGAATATATTGTCTATAATCAAGGCATCCTGTTTTAATTTTTTCAATCCTAACTGTTCATCTTAGTGGGGCTGTGTGTATATCTTCCTTTTATAACCTTCACATTTTGTTTATACAGTGGAACCTTGGAAATCGACCTATCGTCACTCAAACAATTCGGACATAGAATGGTCTGTTTGATTCCATTTTTCTGCCCCTATATTTAAAACAAAATTTTGACTTCGTTCCCAAAATAAGGCACTCACTTGTGCAATCTTCAAACCATGATGCATGTTATCCAGTCCAGTTGGTGACATTATCTTACCAATATGGTATGCCAATCCCAAAAGAAGAATAACTGGGGTGCAATTATGGCCATTTTATGAATATTTGATAATAATAATATATAATAATTATTTTATTTATATGTTAGTATACTATGTATATTATCATTCTATGGGTGTGATTTTAGACACTCTTTGTCTCTGTGTTGCTGTCCCGTGATAAGACATGACGAAACTGCACTTCCCCTTAGTATTCACTTATTTTATTCACATATATACTGATGATTATTTCTGTAATAATTTGTTTTTACCTATGCTTTTAATCTTTATTACTTATGAATTAAGGCATAAAAACCATTGGAGGTCAACTCTTATGAGGAAATTTAAGTTCTAACAGCCTTCTGGCACCAATTAAGAGGTTTTCTGAGGTTCCTCTGTATTTTAGACAAAGCTTACTGGGAACAACCAACATATTTTGCCACACCACTTGTTTTCTTCTTTAAGGAACCCCAACTCGTCTTAGTTCTACTCGTTGGGGCCATATTTGCTTTCAGTTAGTCTAATAGATCGTTAAGGCCCTTTTAACTGGAGATTAATTAGTTTGAGGTATGCTTCACAAAGCCAGAATGTTCAGTAATTAAACAAAAATCGTTGAGTCATATCTATGATTTGTCTGTTTGCTACAAAGTAAATAAATAGCTGGGTGACCTAAAAGTGTGGTAATTGCACAATTCTTGCCAGGGGTAGTTCTGGCTTGCACTAAATGCACTGCTTCTTAGCAGTTTCTCAGAGGAAACTGATTGAATATCTTTCCATGCATTCCTTTCGATACAAATGCAAAATTTAAGTCAGGAACAGGCAATAGGAGTTTTGTCATAGTTCAAACAAACACAAATCTTAACAACAAGAACATCTGTAGATGGTGTTCTACAATGATAATATACGTTCACTCTGACGTAGAACGCAAGATACCACAGGTATCAGCACTATTACAGACTGCCATGGCAGGTTTAATTAAGCACTTATATCCCCCGTCAGCAAGTCTCATCTCGGCTAAGTCTCAGTGTGGGCAGAGAGATGGGCAGCGTGGCCTGCCGGTGCCGGAGCTTTAGAGCACAGTGCACAGACAACGTAGGCAGGTTTTGTGTTTGTGTGCGAGTTTTAAGAGCGAGATGGTGAGAGAAAGAGAGAAATAAAAAGAAAGTCACAGGTGAAAATCTCAATCAGCCTCCCCAACCCCTATTTGTCCAGTCACTGAGTGTCCTCTCAGTTCTTTTTAGGTTGGGAGCAATGCCTTACACCTATGATGGGGCGGAGCACGGTGGGGACACAGGGCCGTGGTTGGTGGATTTGACAATGGTGATGACGCTGGTGGTGGCCACCTTGGTGGGGGCGAGTGGTCCGCGAGCCACCGTGCGGGCGAAGCACTGCAACGCTTCATACTTGGCGCGCAGTGCGTCCAGCTCCAAGCGCATGCTGGCGTTCTCGCGGGCCAGTTTATCCACTTCTTGTTGCAGCAGCGACTTTTGCCGCTCCAGCTCCTCCTTCTGCGTGACCCGCTTGATGCGGCAGCTGGCGGCGTAGCCGCGGTTCTTCAGCGTGCGCCGCCTTTGCTTCAGCCGCACCACGTCCTCCTTGGTGAGCCCGCGCAGGTGCTGGTTTAGCTCACGCACCGACATGGCCACCAGCTCGTCATCGCTGAGCTGTGTATTCTCACCAGTCTCCCTCTTCACCTGCAGCAAGGACCAAGAGAGCATTAGAGCTAAATGCTACCAGTCCTGGACTGTGGTAGCCTAGTGGTTAAAGTACTGGAATCTGGACCAGAAGACCCAGGGTTCAAATCCCACCTCTGCCAAGCTACCACAGTTGGGTACTTGAGCATGACCCTTAACCCACACTTGCTT
>JAVSBV010139036.1:0-16505 GCA_033117975.1 Parotocinclus spilosoma | reverse complement strand
AGAATTTACGTATAAATAAACACATTTTATGATGTAGGCCGAAACTGAGCTTCCCCTCCTTGAAAGACCAGCATCCGTCACTGCTGGAGAAGCACTACATGGAAATGTCTCAAATTGCTGGGCAACAACATTAGGCTTAAAACGGGTTCCATGAGTTGAGCTAACAATAAAAATATTTTCAGAAAAAGAAAAACCTGACTGCCTAAAAGAAATGTGACTGCCTGAGGCTGGGTAAACAGTAGAAATAAATAAATGAGGCTTTTCAGCACTTCAGGCATAATCTTGAAGGGGGTACTTCATTGTTGAGGTTCACAATTCAGCTTAAACAATAGACTTTCAAAAAAACACTTCCTACTCAGTAGCTGGCTGACCAGGACTTTCCGCTTGAACTTAAATGATTTCTGATCATTCATACCACATACCGAGGCCTTTATAATAAGCCCTTCTGATTTACTGTGCAAAAATAGTGATTTTCACATTTAGCTTGCTGCTCTGATAATATTAGGATCTGGAGCACTGTAATGTGCTAATTGTTATTCGCTAGGCTATGAGTCAATAGTTGTGGGTGGATCCCATCTGCAGACATGGCAAATTACCATGTGTTCCAAGTAGATTCGTACAAGTCTACTTCTCAAATGGTTGTTCTGCTATTGTTTGCTTCTCGCTTGTAGCTTTTGTACATTTCTTAACTTAACGTAGTTCAGTGTGACTGTTGGCTTCGTAGATTCATTGTTGGGGAGTGCAGTATTGGAAAAACGATTTTGATTTTTTTTACGGGATTTTGGCAGTGTATCTTGAGTCTGAAGAATTGTACATTTTACATTTATGTTATACTTACAATTAATACAGTCTTACAATACAATACAATGCAAGCAATTGTGGGTTAAGGGCCTTGTTCAGGGACCCAACTGTGGCAGAGGTGGGATTTGTACCCTGGACCTTCTGGTCTATAGTCCAGTACCTTAACCACTAGGCCACCACAGTCCCATTGTAGAGTAAATACCTGGTCACCTCACATATCACTTTATTATTTTGGTTTGATTTGATTTTGCTGGCTGGAGGTGGTGTGGGGGTAGGGGGAGGCGGTGTGGTGTAGGGGCGGTTGGAGGGTGCTAAAGAGAAACCCCTGAAGTAAGTCATGCAGTACTACCCACTTTACTGGCAGATGACCATTGATATCACACAGTACTTCATGGTTGTTTCAGTTAAAGCATCGCCTCTGTAAAGCTGTTCATAAATCTCAAAAGCATTCAGTATTACCAGAACATGTATATCTAGTTTTGGGCAGAATTAAGGTTTTTAATAATCCAAACCCAGAACCTGGTACGTGGGCTTAAGTTGACAGCTTTGTTTCCAGCCCTGTGCATGTTTAACTCTGAGCACAGCATTTGTTCAGGTCCCCTTTTCCATACCCGAGTCATTTGGCTCACTGGTAACACGACATGTGCAGGGATTAATTCACAGAGACTGTCTGTGTTTAGCAGTCAGCAGGTGTTTCTTGGCTCTTATTTAATATCCGCTTTAATAGCTTCATGTGTGTGGTGTATGAACTGACTCTGCTCTGCTCTGTTCTACCTCTGTAGGACAGGACACTGCAGCAGACGCTTGAGCTGCATGAACAACCACACGGGCCAGCAGCCTGAATACATGCCCCGACACACACTGTCTAGTAACGAACGAGCAGAAACCTGAGACGCCAATGCTAGGCAATGTACTTGGGTGTGTGTGTGTGTGGTTCCAGAGCGCATGTGGGCACTGATTAGGCAGATGGTACCTACACAGGTGTGGGTGGAGCGGCGTGACTGAGTCATCTGTCGTGCTGAGTCAGATCTGTGACTGGAGGAGTTCCATCTGTGTGACACATGCAGTGCTGGGTTGGTTTTTAAAACATATGTAACATATGGTTACAGTATAGCTGGTACTGTATGCCTAAAGGATTTGCGGTAACTCCCATTGGAGGGCTATACTCAAAGATGTAGATATGGTATGTTAAAGGAACCAGGGTGTGGTGTTGTCATGTACAAGCACAGCTTTCACCTGGTAGATCCTGCTGCTTCTGTTTACACACAACCTTAAAAAGGTGAGCGTGAGAGAGAGTAAGAAAGAGAGAAACGCTGTTCTCAATAGTGTGTTTTTTAAATACTTCAGTCTGAGCTCCAAAGCTCCACCAATGTCAAAAACTGCCAAGCCATCCTGACACCATGTTCAAAACATCCAGTAGCTTTACAGAGAACAGTTACAGAAATAGGCGAATGCATTGTCTCATCAGTGGGACAGCAGCACTTACAGTAGAATGAGGGTCTAAAATAGCACTTATAGACTAAAATGTACATAGTATAATAATAAAATAATATTATATACATAAGATTCCCATGATCAAACCCTAGTCTTTCTTTTTAGTTTCATGGTGATATCTCATTGGTGCATTATTACTACCTGCTGGGTTGGATTATGGTCATTATCACTGGAAAATCTCACCATCGAATGTTTTATTTATGGTGCCCATGTTCAAAGTTGGAAGTTTTGTTCATTTTTTAAAACAGACCATTCAATATAGTCCGAATAGGTAAAGTGAAGAGACGTTCGAATTCCAAGGTTCCACTGGAGCTAGAATACTAGAGTGAACTGAATAATAAATACAATGTAAAGATGTATATCCATCAGCCAATAAAAATAAGGTAGTTCTAAAGAAATTTAGATTTCTCCTTATTTAAGCATCCAAGGGAATTTTGTTAGGCCCCCAGATATTTAAGATATATTGGCCTCTTTGACCTCTTTCTTAGGTGCCTCTTGTTACTTTGAGATGTCACACATCAAAGTGTAATTGTATGTTATAGCTGATACATG
The DNA here is from genome assembly GCA_033117975.1 of Parotocinclus spilosoma. Taxonomy (NCBI): domain Eukaryota; kingdom Metazoa; phylum Chordata; class Actinopteri; order Siluriformes; family Loricariidae; genus Parotocinclus; species Parotocinclus spilosoma. The sequence continues at coordinate 13,658 of JAVSBV010139036.1, read as the reverse complement.
CTGATAAACCCTTAATGGCCCCATGGCTGTATGCAGGTAATACAGCACAGCCAAAATTTTGCAGTCACCAAAACTATCCAGAAACAAGGGTATTAAGTATGGAGTTTGCTGCTTCATCAGTCTTCAGATAAATTCTAGAGTGTCTGTTCACAGGTCAGGAACCAATGATAGTCAATAAGCCCTAGCTTACCGCTTACCGCAGTCTGTAGATAAGGTCTAGGGTTAGGGTTAGGGTTAGCATCAGTGACATCTTGTGTCATATTAAGAGTATTTAATACACTTATTCTACTGCCGCTCTACTTCTATCAAGACTCCACCCCTTTATGCTTAGTATACGGTTTAAAAAAATTGGTGAAATATCCCCTTATTTTTGTTAGCAGAGTATTATTGATGATTTAATGTTTATGTAATGTTGTATCAGCACCAATGATTAATCATAACAGGAGTGAAGGTACATCAATACCAGTCAGACACATTAACAATGGGCCAATTTTAGACATAACAGTTTAGCTAATGCATGTATTTGGAGCATATCCTCACAGAATGCCCCCAAAACACGAAAAGCATACACTAATTAGGACTACCCAGAACTGTACAGGAACCACTTAAAACCAGATAATGCACAGAACCCAGGAAAAATGTACTCTGAAATTTGGCAGTTTGACAACCATAAAGTGGCCAAACTACCATCACAAATCCATAAGAGAACTGTCAAATAATTTATGGTCAGTTCATATAGTCATATATTGTTAACCATTATTCTGAAATATCCTAAATAAGCAGTGTGCAATCTAATAGATTGAGTGTGTAGTTATTGGGCATGTTTGCACAAACAACAATATGCCCCAAAGAAATGAATCTATTTACATTGAAATTGCACTGTCTTTTGCTGTCCTAAGTGGAACCGGCATAATTATAGTCATTAGGCAAATTAGACTAGATGTGTTTTTGTGGAAGACGCAAGCCTACACAGATGCATAGTTCCCAAATGCATATCACCAAGACAGGAATGAAGGTCAGAGCAGAAAAGGCATCAATTTCAGACTATATTCTTCTTATTCTTTAAGTTTTAGTGATCACTGAGCACTTTAGACTGTAGACTGTTTTCCTGCATTTTTAGTCCCCATTATTCTGTTCTCTAATGGTCAGGACCCCCACAGAGCAGGTGCTGTTTGAGTGGTGGATCATAGATCATTCTCGGCACTGCAGTGACACTGTTGTGATGAGCTGGTACGATTGGATAAGTCCCAGCAGTGCTGCTGGAGTTTGAAAACACTGTTAGCTCACTGTCTTATTTATTAGAGTCAAGATCACCACACTGCTCTGCCTCTATAACCTAAATATTTACTTTGGGTTTTTATAGTATGCATTTTCTGTTTGGTAATAATGTAGTTTGTGTTCTGCATGCTGATCTGCTGTCCTTGGCACAAAGAGAAAAACATGTACATGTACATGTAACTTAGTAGTTAATTGTTAATACTCATATTCCTATTCATTCTTTGATGACTAATGTACCAGTTTCATCAGGTAGATACGGGTACTAGTACTGTACATCTTTGATGCCCCTACATTTGGACATGCATTTTAAAATCTGGATGGGAATTTATAGTGGGTTTCTGAAGACTGCACTACATTTTCCAAACAATGGTGCTGAAAAGCAATTCCATTCTCATTTTAGCCTTGTCGCTCTTCAGAGAGAACTGTGGCATTCTTTCTGGTCCTTGTAATAGAGGGCTGTACATTGAGGCAATCGCTGAGAGAGGAATAAGAGGATGGAAATCATGGGGAAGACAGAATCTATTTATAATGCAAGAGAGACAGGTTGTCATGGCAGAGTATTGATATATTCATTTTCCTTTTCCTCAGCATTACAGTAGCTAAGGTATATGTTATACTGTCGAATTTGACCTGAGTTATGATGTACATTGTTTGCCCATGATTCCATCTGTAAACTGCGTAACTAAAAGATTCACTCAGCATAACTCAGCATCGTTAACACTTACATAGCTCATAGCGCCCCATTTTGACAAGATTGCATGAAAAAATCCTGTAGACTTTTCGTGTGCTTTGTCATGTTCAAACCTAGACAAAGCCAAACTCACAAAGACCCGGGTTCACCAGTGCCATAATATCAGGCCACTGAGAAGCACTGGTCTTGGGAACTAGTGTATGCTTACAGAAGATTGTCCAGAAGATTGTATAGTCTTTATCTTATCCATGCTGCCTTTGGTTACTGTAAATCAGTGTACAGCTAGAAAGTCTTTACTAATCCAAGTCTCACTTCAGTGTTCTGTTTTTTCCCTTTTAGACGTTCCAGGGGTCATCCCTGATGTCAAAATCCAAGAAGAAGAGCAAAGGTTTGTGTGGCTGATATGAATTAATCTGTCTTTTTTAAAGCTTCCATCTGTTTACACGCCTGCTGTATCATACATCCAGAGATTTGTGTCAAATCAATGGTATTGGGTGGCTCCTTGAATTTATAGCCTCATTATCAGTCCAAAGCATCATTACAGTTTATAACTAAGCTAAATATTAGTTCTCCTGCTGGTTTTATGATTGACTGGGGCCTATAGGTATCCAGCTAAGCATGTTGCTTAACTTTATTTAAAGATTTTACACATGAGATGATATTATCAGCCGCAGTCCTGACATCATTTAAATGAATAGCTCATACAGACACTATGACTGACCAGTATTACAATTCAGTATGACTGGGTGGTTAACACTCTGAGCTTTGGACCAAAAGTGTTTAAGTCTCAGAGGTTTATCTCTGTGGGTAACCTGAATAGTCATGGACGGATGCAGAAGACGACGCTTGAGATTGCTGAAATGTGCAGTCTTGGCAGCAGTTGAGATAAAAACGTGGTTGGAGACATGGGTTTTCCAAATGAAAATGTGCTACAGGAGACCAAACGAAACCTGTATGCTATCACGCCATCACGCCCAACTGCATCTCATCTTGTATCCAGGCGCCCTTTTAGTTGTACAGTTTTCCCCAATAAGCTTATCCTTTTTGCTCTAATATTATAATCACATAAACATTTAATCAGTTTCATCATTAGTGTCATTTATTCATAAAAATGTACATTCGATTTCAACAACCCCTTCTTGCTGAGTTCTTTTTTGTCAATGAACATATTTACTTACTCTAAATGTACTTCTTTGTTAAAAACAAGCTGTGGACAATTGTCTACAACCACATTAATTAACACTATAATTAGCACAAATATTTTCACGTGTATTACTATGTATAATCAAAATGATATTGTTATGTTTGCAACTACAATCCCCCGTCCCCCTGGGATTTTCACCCTTACTTTTACATAGAAACTTAATGGTTACACAGAAGAATAAACCAAGCAAAATCCATGCTAGACCTTATTATTTAAGCATTCTTTGCTTTGATCTATACGATTCCTTTTACAGGTGCCCAACTGTCCTCTATCAGCAAGAGGAGAATCTCGTGCAAAGACCTAGGGCGAGGTGACTGCGAAGGTTGGCTTTGGAAAAAGAAGGACGCCAAGAGCTACTTTTCGCAGAAGTGGAAAAAATACTGGTTTGTCCTCAAGGGTGCCTGCCTGTACTGGTACATGAATGAGGAGGTGGGTGGTTCATTAAGCAGATCCTGGCTCCGTTCTGTTCTTCTAACTTAACAGAGTGGACAGCTGGTGGCTGTCTGTTCTCATTGACTTGAACAGCATCTTTGTTGTGGTTGCAGCTTATGCTATATTCAAATGGATTTCTTCATAGTTCCAAATGCATTGCCCGCTTTTGTGGACCACAGTGATGTCATGTTGTGAGGCAGTGTTTGCATTGTCAGGGGGAATCCATGGTAGTTTGGCTTGCACTGAACAATAAGGGAAATTACAGTGTAGCTAGTTTTAGAGTAAGAGCATTATGATTGAGATGACATTCCTGTTAAGGTTAGCCTGTTACACGTCCATTTCCAGGATTCCAGATTGCTTCCCAGACTTCCTTATACTCTTACAAGCCCAGGCCCCTCCCGGCCCACTGTTTCAGAAATTTCAGAGGATTGCATATTGATTCCTCTCACCTGTCCTGCATTTTCTTAATCAAATCCTCTGCTATTTAAATCCCTTGTCTGACCGTCAGTCGTACTATTTTTGTTCTTTTTGTTTCCTTTTGCTTTGATTCTATTTGCTCTCTGAATTCAGTACCACAAAAGATTTATTTTTATAGCAATTTGTTTGTTGTTGTTTTTTAACAATAGAGCATTGCCTCGAAGCAGCTTTACAACTGTTGTGGCCCACAGCCCCAACTGAGCAAGGTGACAGTGGAAAGGAAAAGCTCCCTAAATGTTAGATAGATGAAACCTTGGGAGCACCGAGACTCAAAAAGGGACCCCACCTCCAACTGTCCCAACAGTCTAGATGATAGATAGATAGATAGATAGATAGATAGATAGATAGATAGATAGATAGATAGATAGATAGATAGATAGATAGATAGATAAAGTGAAAATTAATACATTTAGAGTAACAGTATAAATAAACAGAAGATAATTGAAATTAAACTTGATAACCTATTTAATGAAATATAATATTTAAAATAGTATATAAAATATGATAATTGAAACAGACTACAATATTATGAAGGGTAAAATAAAACCGAAAATATTCAACTATATCAAGACAATAGTGTATATAATTAAAATAATAAATAATAACATAAAATGAAATAAATTAAATAAAAATTTATCAGTATCATTTATCTTTCAGTCAAAGATTTTTGACTTTTTTCTGTCACAAATGAAAACATTGATATTTTTTTATGATGTCAGAGTACTGTTACAGTACCATGAAAAAAATTATTTCAAATTATTTTCAATTTAAAAATAATTTGTCTACATGCTAGCTGGCTTATTAATTCTCCTATAATTAGCTAGTTTATTTCTCATATATAAAACCTGCCCTAAAACAGTGTTCTCTCCTTGACCATCTTAATCTTCATTCTTTGTAGCCTAGTTCTTTTCAGGCTTGCCTTTTTCTGCATCCCAGTGCCTTTCCACTGTGGTCTTTGGCTCATTGGAGTTCTAGGCCCTGCTTGGCCTAGTGCTAAATAAATCAACGTATTCTGAATTCACAAGTTCTAGAATCAATTACATCACTCTTCTAGCAGCAGAGCTAAAAACAACATTACTGGATTGCTAGGAAGGCAGCCAAGAGCTCAGCGAAGGGGAGATTTTAATTGGTCTGGGACAAACCCACATTCAGGTCCTTTAATCCCTGTCCACCCTATCAAAGTACCCCGATAAATCCCAAAGCTTCCCTTGAATAATAAGATGCAGCCGAAATGCTCCGTTATTCTTGCACTCGTTTTCTCTCCATCTTATACTCTGCTTGTATGCTGCTTAATTAACTGGTCTGGTTGTTTTCATTACGGAGGTCTGGACTCATGGCAACCCTCCCAGCACGTGACACTTGGACTTGTAGAGTGAGATTTAGACTCGGCCCAACTCCCTGCTCCCTAAGGACTCCTGAAAGTCAGCCTCTGTGAGCAGTAATTGAGCGTTTTTTGCCCAGGAACTCTCTGGGTTTGCAAACACAGGCAGGCTGACGCAGTGCCGCAGCGATTTATGTTTTTCATTTGCTCCTGTGAAGACTGTTGCAAAGTGCTTTAGTGTGTGTTTTGTACAGAAACGGGGGGACAGGAAGGATGAGGTGTTGCTCCTAATGAGGATGGAGGTGTCATTACGTTATAGCAACGTGTGAGATGCACCCTAAGGTTTTCCCTCGTCGTCGTTCACACTCTCTCTCTTTTTGCTATTAGGATGAGAAAGCCGAAGGCTTCGTCAGCCTCCCTGAGTTCAAAATCGACCGTGCCAGCGAGTGTCGCAAGAAATAGTAAGTGCTAATGCAGATGCTGCCTACTGGATGTGTGTGCTGCTTAAAAATAAAATATAGAAAAAAATATAGAAGGGTTTCCATTCAAATGTTTCACAAAAATGCAAATTAAGTCTTGTGTAGAACTACTGGGGTTCATTCATTCATTTATTATCTTCCGCTTAATCCACACGGGGTCACGAGCCAGCTGGTGCCCGTCCAGCAAGTTCCCTAGACGGGATGCCAATCCATCATAGGGCACACACACTCACACAGTGACACACACTTAGAGCTACTTTAGAGAACACATGGCTTTGGACTGTGAGAGGAAACCGGACTACCCGGAGTAAACCCACACAGACTTAGGGAGGATATGCAGACTCCACACAGAAGGACCCAAGCCGCTGAACCCTGAGGCTGCGGTGCTACCCACCGATCCACTCTCCACTACAGTTATGCAAAGACATTTTGGATGGTGTAGGCTAGGGGTGGCATCAAAACAAAATTAAGAACGGAGGATTTGACTTTTAATGAAATGTTCTTTAAAGTCATATACATTTGGCATTTATTGCCGAGCAGTCCCAGAGCTAATGAGGGCTGAAATGTGTATGCATTGGTTTGGTCCGGCAGCGCTCATTTAAAATTCGCAAAAACAAGCTGATGGAAAAACCACTTGCAAATAAGTTTTGTGACAAATCTAGACGACCTCATAGAGATTAAAATGTTTCCCTGTCCCCAACCCTTTACCCATGTGCCACAACAACATGCCATTACAGTAAATACAGGCAGACCTCACAACCCCAGTCCCCATTATCCGAGTGTGCCCTGGACTTAAATTGTTTGGCCATTGCAGAAAATGGAGGAACAGGACTGCATCTCAAACATCATTTTCCACTCAGTAATTAAACCCCTAGGACTTCAGACAGCAACTGAAAATTAGGGATGAGACACCAATTAACTAAAATCACACCTCACCTCATCAGAGGAGGGGTTTGAGCTGGACTGGCACAGCATTATAATTTGCATCGCTGTGTTTATTCGGGTCTTGTTTCAGCTTCACGATTTTCCAAAGAGCCTCGTCCTGTTCCCTCAGGTCCAAGGTCACTAAGGGTGTCCCATCTGTTTCATCCTGCTTACTTTCTGTTCTATCATCCTGGGTTTCCGCCTCACCAGAGACTTTTGAGCTATGACTGACCCCTTCAGTGGGGCACCGACTTCATTTAATTTAAATCATAACAATATATGGTCATTATACCATTACCATATGTTAAAACAACAAATCTAATGGTGGCCTAAAACTTTTGCACATCAATGTATGTCAACAGAACAACATGACGTGAAAACTACTTTAATTGACGTGAAAATAACACTACATTTTGTTGTTTTGTTTGTACAACTGGTAGCAATGTTTCTTCTGAGACTGTTTTTTCTTTTCTGTCTTTTAGTGCATTCAAAGCGTGCCATCCCAAAATCAAGAGCTTTTACTTTGCGGCTGATGGAGTGGATGACATGAACAGGTGGCTGAATCGGTTAAACATGGCGGCGGCTGGCTACGCAGAAAGAGAGAAGATCCGTCAGGAGCAGGGTGAGGGATGATACTCAAAAGTTTCCAGTGGAGCAAATCGTTTATGTAATCGAGGTGTATTTACGTCCCTGGTGTCCAGTTTTCTACAAAGGGCTTAGGGTGGTAGTCGGAGTTGGACCAGGACCTAACCTACTATTGTAGTGAGAGACCAATTCATTGTGCCAATTAATGCCATTTATATAATCTGCACGTATGAGGCTTATATTCAAAAAGGTTGGGGAAAATGCAGAAATTCTTTGTAGAACTTGCAGCTCATAAACTGGGACTATAGAGTTAAGATGTACTGAGAGAACTTCAGAGGGTGGGGCCATTTCTAAAAAAAAATGAAAAACTCTTCCATTACAACTTACTGTGTTGAACTGGAACTGGAATTTTGATTATTAGTTTTTTAAAAAGTTGAAAAAAGTGATAAAGGCATTATATATCAGCCAACCCTGCTCTCATCAGCCATTAAATAAAGTGTTTCAGTCGACCAATAATTTATTACACATTATAAATCATTACAATTCTTTTCTTTTGTGTGAAGAGGTCTTCTCTGTTGGGGTGGAAATATGCCCAGCTTAAGTTGTAAGTTGTAATATAAATGTTTACCTGTCCTGAAACAATGTATGTGCATTCTTAGATGCTCGTAGGGGAAGCTCCAAGGGAAAAAGTTCTGCTTTAGGTATCTCCAGATTCTTATGTTTGCTCCCCCAATGAGTCCTGGCCTACATCTGACCTTTTGGGCCAAACTTCCATATAGGAAGAGTTGTATTGTGTTCCCCTCTTAATAAAATTTCTTCACAACCATCCCTGCTATGAAGAGACCAATGGACAGTCATGGTGTTAAACTTCATCATCTAACTTGCTAACAAACCCTATATAGTGGTTCATACCTTTTTATCCTGCTTTCTCGTATTATTTCCATCATTTTCTGTCGTCCTTCGTTCTCCTCACTGTCCAGTGCTGTCATTCTGCAGAACTGTTCACCCTCCTGAGCCACACAGCACAGTTCTTCTGCAGTTCCTCTTCTCTCAGCATGATATATGATAGATGCACTAAAGCAGTACACACACAGAGGAAATATAAGACGTATCTAGAGCAGGAGAAAGGCCCGTGGAATGAAGATGTAGGGACTCACTGGGAAGTCGATGCTGCACTGCTAATCATGTTTCTTTGTGAAAGATCCCACCCACTTTATTACTGTCCTCTCGTCTTGCCTTTTTCATTCACGTTCGGACCACTAGAACAGTTTGTAGGAACGGGTTGCAGTTCCGGTCTCTTGGAAAGCGGGTCACGGTCGATTAATGCCATTTTGAGATTATCGCTTCGGCCAAAATCTGTGCACACAAGACCGAAAAAAGTGGCTTCTTTTAACTGGGGCAGGGGTTAAAAACAAAGTGATGCTGCCACCATGTGCAATACTCTAACATTTGTTTATATTATGAATGTATTTACAATTACTTACACTTACTTACATTTTGCTTTTTCCCCGAAAGAATGATGCTGTTATCTGCTGATAATGTTTTTTTAAGTTTTGTTTTTTTTATTTATAAAAATGACAGAGTGCAAACAATAACAGAGGGTTTTTTGTTACAATCTATTTACAAATATAGCTCTCATTATTATTATTTTTGGCAGCACGAGGGCTCGGTGGGTAGCACCGCTGCCTCACAGCAAAAAGGTCCCGGGTTCAATCCCAGGGTGGAGCGGCCTGGGTCCTTTCTGTGTGCGTTTACTCCAGGTACTCTGGTTTCCTTCCACAGTCGGAAGACATGCATATTAGGTTAATTGGTGCCTCTAAAGTGGCCCTTAGTGTGTGACTGTGTGTGGCCTACGATGGATTGGCATCTCGTCTAGAGTAGTTTCTGCCCTTGCGCTCATAATTGCCGGGTGGGCACCGGCTGGCCCGCGACCCCGTGTGGATTAAGCGGACGATAATGAATGAAGAAATTACTTTTGTTAAGTTGCAAAAAATGTGATTTTGGCATTATGTATCGGCCGTCGGTCGCCCTTCTCTTGGTCATTATAAAACCCATATCAGTTGACCACTTTATGTAAATCACTCTAAATAAAGGAATCTGCTTTACAACCAGATCAGGCATCACACAGATGTGTAATTAGAAGTTACACCTCTGTCAGTCTTGAACTATGGACAGCGCTGAATGTGTGTATTCACAGTTGTTACTCTTTCTTTCAGCTGACTACTGGAGTGAAAGCGAACACGAAGACAACGAGACCCCTTCAACACCTAAGCAGGATAGTCCACCACCTCCATACGACACATACCCACGACCTCCCTCGGTAAGCCAAGGGTCCACCTTGGTACCATATGAAGAATTACTTGCCTCTGTACTGCTGGTGTTGGAACCATGGGCTCTGGTCTGATCTATTAGACCAAAAGCATGACATTTTAAGTGTTTTAAAGGCAAAATAGTGACAACCTTAACACAGGAGCACAAATCAGCAAGATATAGAATTAAGTTTAAAGTAGAGCAGTAAATATTCAAAGCTATAAAAGGAAGAATTCTCATTGGCCAGTATTTTAAAGATATGTAAACAGCAGGACTTTTTAAGTATAACCTGTATTTAATGATAACATCCTCAGCAAAAATAGCCAGTAAAGCTAAGTAGTGACTGAGTTATGATAATCTGTGGATCAACACTATGTTTAGGCTTAACACTGTTTGCAATTAGCATATGATGTTTAAATCTGAATAGAGTTAACCAGGCTGACTCTTATCACCTGGTCTGACACACACACACACACACGAGGTTGTGTTCTCCATTTGAGGTCGGTTCCTCTGCGTCTTCCTTATGAGGGAATGTCTTTCCTGCTACTGTCGCCGCTGGCAGCTCATTTGGAATTCAGCCTCGGCAAAGTTCTTTTGCAACATCTTTGTTTAGTTTGAGATTTAAACTATGATAAATAAAAAGAAACCAAATTCATACATGTTCAGGGGTAATCACGAGATAAAAAGAGATTGATCCCAGTTTACAAAGGTGATTTTTATAAAATATTACCTGAGTTACATGAGGTAACCTTTATCACTGATAACTTGTGCGATCCAGAGCTGCAGTGTGGAATACAAATGACGTGTGGATGTGTGCTCTTGTGTATATATGGCTGTGTTTGTCTTCCTCTGTCTGTGTCTCTGTATGTCTCTCTCTCAGTTTCTCTCTCTCTCTCTCTCTCTTTCTCTCTCTTTCTCTCTCTCTCTCCCTCTTTCTCTCTCTCTCTCTCCCTTTCTTTCTCTCTCTCTCTTTCTCTTTCCATCTTTCTCTCTCTCTCTCACTTTCTTTCTGTCTCTTTCTCTCTCTCTCTCTCCCTCTTTCTCTCTCCCTCTCTCTCTCTCGCTCTCCCTTTCTCTCTGTCTGAGCAAGTCTTTACATTCTTGGTGGGGACTCCAGATCCCAAAATGTTAGGTACATTGGTAGTTTTTATTTTGTGGGGACTTTTTACGGTGGCGGTCTGGGTCCCTTCTGTGTGGCGTCTGCATGTCCTCCCCGTGTCCATCTGGGTTTCCTCTAGTTTCCTTAATAGTACAAATACCTGCTGTGCAGAAGTAGACGAAACCTTGTTTGTGTCTGTCGAACGGCCATGTTAATTAAACCAAATAAACAAACTGGCCTTTTATTTAAGAGACAATGTTTTCCTTTTGGTTACTTTGGCTTGAGGTACAGTTAGGTGTAGCATTAATAAGCAACATTCATATTATTCATATCCATGAATAGTCAACTCAGTGATAGAAAGATTTCATTTTGTGTGTGTCTATCTGTCTGTGTGTATGTTTTACTGCTGACTAGGTCATTCAAAGTACACAAAGTAAAACTGCTGTTTCAGAAAGCCAAAACGATGCTGGAGTAAAATCCTTTTCTTTCCCTGCATCCCCTTTTTAATCCCGTAGACACACACAGAGAGATGCGGATAACCGCAATACCTTCTGTGTAGGCAGCTTATTTTTCACTGGGGAAGATTACAGAGCAGTTCTTTACACAGGCTTTAAATGGTTCCTGTGAGAAAACTGTCTCTCTTTTTTTTTTACTGTCCTCCTCCCTCATATGCTTTCAAACGCTATTCCTGTGCAAGATCGCAAAACAGAATTTCCACTCAAGTTCAGTTTCACTGCCTGTAGGAAGCTGGTTAGGTTCATTAGAATGCCATTCATCTGTGGGAATCTGATCACACTCCAGTTTTTCACTTCATTACATCCATACAGTGTATCTGCACTCGTATCTCTCTATAATAACTGCACACCCACGCTTTCTGTGCCGTGCTTTTGAGACACGACAAAATGAAGGAGCCAGGACTCATTTAGATATTTTCGTGTGAATTTCAAACACTTTTCTTAGTGAAAAGTGAGCCGTTTACAGCATTGTGCAATTTACATCATTGAATTGAATTGACTTGCAAATACAGTCTGTTTTTGATGCAGAAGCTGTCTAATACCCACAGCTCCAGAAGTTTCATTGACATTCTGTTAAATCAATAGTAAGGGTGGTTGATATATCTAAAATCCTTAATCATGGCCATTTTGTGTCATCATTTTATTCCTTCATATCTGCCAGTAGTGTGTAGTATGGGATTTGAGATACAGCCTTAGTATTTTTACCACTTAAAGATTGGTTTCACTGTCTACCATAAAGACATTAAAAGTTGAATGAGTGCATAAATAGTGCAGGTTTTGTCAGTAATCTGATCAATAAGTTTATATGCTCTTGGCTATTCAGAAAATGGGAATGCTCCAGGCTTACATGACCAGGCAATAATTGGATTTCCATTTTCTAACAAGCCAATAATCACATAAAACGATATGCTCTAAACTACAAGCTTCAATAATTAAATAATAAAATCTTAGTTCCCTCAAGCATATGCTGCACCGAGTAAGCTTGTAATTTGATTTCTGGGGTAAAATCCAGCTTTCTTAATCTGATTTCTAGACTGAACTATGCTGTTTACCTGATCACTTGAATAATCAGATAACTGCAGAAATCCGACCATGATTGGATCATTTATATGGAGTCCATATACACATACTTTCTATTTCCTGTTAATGGAATTATTACTCATGAATATCTACGTTAAAAATCTGTGTCCCCTTACAGCAGATGACATGTGCGAGCCCTTATCTGGGCCCCAAACATGGACGCCTATCATCCACAGAGACGTCCCACTCCCGCTCATCTCATGAGGAATACCGCTCGGACCCTCCGGGAGGTGGCGGCAGCAGCAGTGGAGGAGGTTCTCCAGCTCGGAAATCTGCCAGCCAGCGGCGCTCGTGGCAGGACCTGATCGAGACGCCTCTCACCAGCTCGGGGCTGCACTACCTGCAGACGCTTCCACTGGAGGACGCAGTTTTCGCTGAGCCAAGTACAGGCATGTCCCCAGAGCGACGGCGTCAGTCCACGCTACCCGCCAACCGCACACTCCTGCAGGAGCACTACGGGCCCTTCGACATGCTGGAAGGCGAGCGCCTTCGGGATCCTTCTTCTGGAGGAGGGAAACCCCGCAGCTACACGCTGCCACGCGACAGCGGCCTACACGCGGTCCTCACGCCTTCTTCCAGCATGGCAGAACAGCGGGAGCCTCCACGCAGGGACGACGGTGGGTCCAAAATCTAATAACAGCATTAAACCTAGAATGTGTAGCTAACGTTTTGGAATTCCCATTTCATCCTAAAATATGGGTGGCACTGTGGAGTTTGTTCTTCTGTACATGGTGTACACATTTTGGAACGTAACTGTAACCGTAATTAAATCTCTATAGTGTTAAATAGCCATTTAACTGGTACTGTATTGAACTCAAGGGTTGCCAGTTCCTGCGAGACAATCCCAGATCTATGTAAATAAGCCTAAAAGAAATCTTTAACAATGGCACCCATGTTTTTTTCTGCTAGCTGCTCTGGACGCATTGCTTTAAAATCGGGTAACAGGTATACATGCACCAAGTAATCTGATTTCTGGGGTAAAATCCAGCTCTATTATTGGATTTCTCAATTTGATATCTTAATCCAATTAATATCAGTGTCTTGGGTTATGGTTAGGCTTATGTGCAGTTGTTAGCAAAGTTCTCCATCAAGTGTCTAAAAAGTGTGTGTAGATACCAGAGATGTTCATAAGTCCAAGTCTTTTGGCTAGAGTCTAGTCAAGTCTTAAGTCAATACAACATATTTAAGCATATGATTAAAAATACACAGATCTCTCTCTCTCTCTCTCTCTCTCTTTCTCTCTCTCTCTCTCTCTATCTATCT
>JAVSBV010139017.1:0-16508 GCA_033117975.1 Parotocinclus spilosoma | reverse complement strand
CACACACACACACACACACACACACACACACACACACACACACACACACACACACACACACACACAGACAGACAGAGCGGTCTATGCAATCTAATTAAAATCATGTATTTATTTTGCACTTCTCAACATTTATTAGACAATTTAAGTCTTTAGGAAGTAACTAAAACTATGTTACCAAAGTACACATATTCATAGATGACCATCACACCACAGTAAGCCCCATTACTTGGAAGTGCCTTGTCTCAGAAAATGATAACAAATATTCATATTGCCAGACCCTTATTTACAACATATTTTAATACATGTGTTTTGAAATGGTAACCACCATCATTGTAAAAACCATACTTTACTCGTTGGCACTACATATTAACCTCGAACCAATGACAGCTGGTGGTTTTTAAAATACATATACTCAGAGAAAAAAAAAACATGCCTAGATAGAATCGTCGGATTGCTGCAAAACTCTACATGCAATAATTTCTCAGATATGTCACAGATATGTAAGTGATTATCGGTGTGGTATGATTAGACATTGGGTCTTGCAACAAGAGGCTGTAATATCGCTTCCTGCACTGTCAATAAAAAAGCTCTCAAAGGCTACTTTTTGGTAGTATATCTCTTGCTAAGAGACTGTTGATGCTAGAAATGCCTTTGCAGATTGATTCTGTACTGCCAGAGGCCCATATAAAGAAATCGGCGATTTCTCAAATGTTCATCCAATCAGCTGTCCGGTCTTTGGTGGTAAGTTGACTCCCCACTCACACCATGTTTACATTTATAACATTTAGCAGATGCCCTTCTCCAGAAGAAATTACAAGTAATCTTACAATCCTTACTAACATTTCAAGCAATGGGTTAAGGGTCTTGATCAATGACTAAGCAGTGGAGGATTGGTAGAGGTGAGATTTGTACCACAGAGCTTCGAGTTCATGGCTCAATACCTTAACTGCTAGGCCACCACGTCTACAGGCTTGGTTCAGCCAAAAATATCATAGTAGCCATAAAAAAGGTTTCCCCAGAGCAGAAAGGCAGACACCATCCAAATGGCTTGTGCATTTTTCTTTTACATAGTTGGTGATACTAAAACCAAATAGCTAAACTTTCAGGAAGTTTACTTAAACAGTGAGAAAATGGTTTGTTAGGACTGGAACTATTCACATGTGTCTGGGTGGAGAATGCTGGTTGTGCAGATGAAACAGAAAACATCTAAAGTATGAAAACATTTAACTAAAATCACATATTTGTATAGAAACATTTAAAATTCAAAGCATTTCCAATAAAAACTGCACCCTACCAAACAAATGAGAAGACGATTAGAGGTTAAAGATCCATTATTAATATCTATAGCCATTGCTCTTGCTTGCACCAAAAGACCAACTGGCGCCAAAAGTTGTCAACACCTAACAATTGTACCATGCGTAAGGAAAGCAGAACAAATGTGTGCTAAACTCATTTGGTATTGGAGTATTTGGTATCTGCAAACCGATGGCACTTCATTGTAAAATAAGTCATGAATAAGTCATGTATGCAACTTTAATACTATATAATGTCTTGTGTTTAATAATAATGTGATTGTACTACAAATGACTCAGCAAGGTTGACTGTTAAATACTACAAGGTTCAGCCTCCAATTATGAGTACAGAGAATATTTAAAATAACAAACATTCACAAACATGCTAATCAGCGATGAACACTGTCCTTGATCCTAAGCGGACAGCTGCTGCTCTCTTACTGGTAAAGCAGAGAACGACCAAACGGCAAAGGGGGGCTGAAACAGATAGGAGGCTAATTATCCTCAATGCTCCCGGGACTCCTGACCTCACTTACATGCTGCAACTGGCCTAGTCTGGTGTATGTTGCAGCCACAGAGAGGACAGCAGGGGACATGTGTGAGGGAAGTAGAATAGATCTACTTTTGTAGTCTCATTTCAGACAGCACCGTACTGTGTGGGTCTTCTCAGGGTTTTTATACACTGACAGCAGAGCAGCTGTGTGCCAGTATATGTGTAGGAGCAAATCAGATTAATTGCGATTTTCATCAGATGCTTCAGTACTTTCAAATAGCTAATTTGATAGGTTTGGGACAGTTGTTAACTGAGCCTGAAACATGTGGCGCCTCAGACATGACTAAGCCTAATGTTGCACTATTGTTCAGTTGGTACTGAGATTCATGACATGTCATGCTGCATACTGCTAAGATTTCAGAAGATGGTCAGAATAATGGATTTGTCTCCAGGGAAGAAATATGACATGAAAGGTGTGAATTGGTGGGAAGGCAGGAGGTACGGCAAGGAAACTGGAAATAAAGTAGGTTACTGTAGTTTGAGGATTTCTCTGGCAATAAAATGAAACCAGTGATAAAATCCCTAAGCATAGGTTTTACAGAAAAAAAAAAATCTTTGAAGCAGTAGCAAAATTTTCCCCACAGAATGAGGCGAAAGAGAGAGAAAGAGGAGAAAGCAAAATTCAAAAGGAGAGCAGAATGCACTTTGGGGAGGTTTAGTGTGAGTGGTGGGTGTAGTATATGAAAGACTAGGTTTGAACCCTCTGAAGAGGTAGTGACACTAAGCTAGGTTGTGCAAAAGGCACTTGGATCATCAAAGAATTCTTCACTAGGAATTTATTATGGTGCCAAAACACAGGAGATGCCCAGTTACCTCCTAATCATCTCAGCTCCATGACACTGTAACCATCAAGAAAACAGAACCTGGGAAAGGACTGGAGAAGATGGGGGATCTAATCATGTGACCAAAACCTACACCTGTCCAAGTGGTTTGGTTAGGAGTATTTGATCTCTGCTGATCACAGCAGTGGAATTAGAGGGCATTAGCAGGCTCTTATCACTGGGATAATCGAGCAGCCATTAAGTGGAATGTGTAAAGGGATGTTGGGGATACAAGAAGCCTGTAATCCGAATTAAGCGATCAGCTCATTAGTCTCACCTCTATTACCCATATCAGTAAGGAATACAAGGCATAGTTTGGTGGTTTGGAATGAAAACATGAAAGAAATATTTCACAATAGTACTACAGCAATATAGCAACACAGATCAATGACAAATCAGCAACCTACCAGAAAGTCATTTTGGTCTTATCAAGCATTCGAACAAATCAACTGTAACTAAATATGACCAGTATAAATATTGAGATAATGCGTCTGAGATAGGTACTGGATTTGTCGTGCTCATAAACTGGATGATCATGCGTTTCAAGAGCCATTAAGCTCTGGGTCAGACTATACAACAATCAGAGTCAGATACGAGTGAACAGTAAACTGCACAGAGAAAGAAGAATGTAAAACAGGGAAACTGAAAGACAAACAGGAAAATAAAGCATGGGGATTAGGCTGCATTCTCAAACAAATCCATCAGCAAAGCATTGATGTGTTGCTGTTTAGTTGTAGGAGTGTTTTTGGCAAAGCTCATTTTCTCCACATCAAGGGAGAACTCCTATTTCAAACCACCTACAATGAAGTATTTAAATACCAATGACATAAAAGGTCATTACACATCAAATCCATGTGAAAACGCTCAACATTCATTTGTGATGTGCTTTCTAACCCTAAATATTTTGAACATAACTCCACACAGGATAAGCCCATGGTCGGGATCAAACTGGGGATCTCGGAACTGTGAAGTGGCAGTGTTACCTAGCATTATTAATTTTGAATAATTTAATAAACACAAAAAGCACAACAGATTATCGAAACGATACCTTTGTATTCCTTTGTATTTATAAGTAGGTTGCTCGTTTTCTTCAGACACTATTGGGCTCATTTGCATAGACCAGGTGGGGGATTTTTAGATGGGATCTGGCAACAACACTATCAAAGTCTTTGAAAAAACGTTGACACACAATATATACTAAATAAAATAAAACATTGGATTTTTTAATATTAGTATAGTTTATTTCTGTGATTACTGGCTGATCACAAAGTAGAAATCCAAATATTGCCTCGGTCATGTAAACCCAGAGTTTTTCCATTATCTGATTAATTAGGTGCATGTATACTCCTTGATCGGATTATTGACAAAATCAGATTTTCTGCAGTTATCATAATCACTGTCAAACCCTTTGTAACGGCCTTAATTGTGCTGCATTAATTTACCATATATGTGTGTAATAAATTTGTCATACTGTCATTTAGTAGAGTAGTACATCGTTTGAGTTACAGCAAGAAATGCACGCTGATGCTACTGGACTGACAAAAAGTTGATACGAGAACCAAACAATAAATAAACAAAAGATGCCGTTTTATCCTCTAGCCACCTGTTTTATATTGTACTAATTATGACTAAGCATAAGTACGTGTTGCCATGCGCCATGCATGAGGTTAGAAAATGCATCAGTCACCATGAAATCAATCACAACAGCGCGTTTAAGGAAATAAGGAAAGCAAAACCAAGCAAACATATTTAATGAGCTAGACAATTATCCTCATTTCCTCCTTTCCAGGAAGCCCAGACGCATGCTCTTTCCCGCTCTCATTGTGGCTTAGCTACTACAGAATACCATAACTGAGCTGGGATGTCTGGATCTAGTGACTGAGCCTGCTATGGTACTGCTTTGATCAGCAGAAATATGCAGAAAAGTGATTACTACCAAAGACCACAAACATCCGCTACTTTCCCCCTCCCACAGAAAAGGCAATCAACTCAAAGTCCTACAGAACCACAAGCACTGCTTCTACATGATGTCTACATGAGAACATGAAAGTATCCAGGAGACTCTTTAATGCACTCTCCTGTAATTTGTTCCAAGTTCATACCTTTACTAGAGGACAATCAGTGATTTTTTTAGGTGGTCTGTAATTGATATGCCTCTAAAAACTAAGTAAAGCCATCGAATTCATCAGTGAACCCACAACAGGTCTATCTTTACATTACACAGTGCATAAAGCAGCAGATAAAAAGAGGGATCTTCAGGGCTACACATCGGATCAACGCTGAGATAAGTAAAGCAAGAGCGATTTAGGATTTAAGCAAGTCTGTAAGTCACTTGTTCACCAGCAAGATCATCAAACGGCTTGTGGCACAAATTTCTGCAGACAGATTCATCCTTTCAAAAGTCTTTCCCGTTTCATGATTAGCCATAGTAAAGCCTTGTTTATGCTTCTCTTTCAAACGGTCTTACAAATGCTTCAGATGGTTGAATAGGTGCTTTGGAGTTGGAGGACACTGTCAAGAAAAAGTCAATCATCAAAACAAATACTCCCAAACACTCTCTCTGCAAAATAATAAATAATATAAACATATCATATATAGCTCGAGTAGCCTATAGGGAACAGACCCAGTGAGAGTAGCAAATTATTTCAAAAGGTATTGCATGTAATGTTGGTTGATTATAATAATAATAATAATAATAATAATAATAATTATTATTATTATTATTATTATTATTGTTAATGTAGTATAGCGATTTTGATTTCCCATACGGTATGAATTTTTCATATATCTGCCAACTGTAATGCTTTACCAAGCAACAAATTATATAATATTGTTAACTGTTAGAAGTGCTACTGGGTGCTGCATTGAACGGCATCTCCGAGCAAGCAGTCTGTTGTAACAGTTAAGAGAGGCTCCATCACTGTGGTTAAAAAACAGAGTTGGAGAATAAGGAAAGGAGAACCAGAGATGCAAATGAAGAATCTGTCCCCAAGAAAGAATCTGTGTCTGTAGTTTGGAAGAAAAATCTGACATAGACCAAAAGGCTAAGTTTGTTGAGTCGCTGTTGGTAACACTAGAAATTTACTTCATCACCAAAACATGTGTTTGAATATCAAGTGTGTCACAGTTACAGTCGTCAGATTTGATACCATCAACAAGTAGTGCAAGTGATATTGATGAAAATATCTCCTTTTTGAAGTCCTGTTTTAAATACGTTAAAATTTTCTCAATAAACGTGTTTCCATTTTGCAACTATTCCAGGCATATGGATTTCTTCATATACTGTGTAGTTTTGTTAGGCAAAGTAACCCCTATATGTGTTAGTTTTAGTCCCTGGTCGTAAGCATTTTAAAGCCCAAAAGTGGATCAGGCACAGCAGTGCTGCTGGAGTTTAAAATCACTTGAGTGTCACTGCCAGATTGAAAAAGTCCACTAGCCAAAAATGTCTAGCCACCAGCATGTAGGCTGCATCCTGTGGGAACTGATGAAGGATTTGAGGATGACTAACATTGTAACAAACTGAGTAACAACAAATGACTTAATGAGCTACTGTCCCATCTTTATATCTACGAGGTCGAGCAATATGGTGAATGTCTCTAATAAAGAGGACAGTGAGTAAACAGTGCTATAAAACCCCAGCAGAACTGTGTCTGATCCATTTCTATTGGCTCGACACAAACTAAAACACCACCCCAACACCAGTGTAACTGCAGTGCTGAGAATGTCCCTCCAAATAATGCCTGATTTGTGGTCATTCTGTAGGAGTCTTGACCACAGAACAAAGTAAACAAGATTAACAAAGCATAAAGAGAAACATATGGACTACAGTCTGTATTTGTAAAACTGCAAAGCATATTGACCCCTAAAACTTAAATAAAGAATAAGCAGAATCTATATGTAAAAATATAGAATGCCTAGGATTTTGGCACAGTACTATATCACATACATATTTTAGATACAGTTACATAATGACCTAAATTATTTGCATTAGAAAAAAGGTATAATTCTGATACTAATGCGATTTAGTTTGCATTTTTAAGTGCTTTTTGAATAAACGGAAAAGTAATAAATGCATTCTGTTAAACCTTCCTTATATTTTCCACTCATTTGATTATGTAAAAAAAATAATGAACACAATTTCACATCTGATTCAAGGCTTTAAACCCAGAGCCACCCATAACTCAGCAATGTAAATCTCAGATATTGTACAGTCCACAACTACAATAACCATTTGGCAGTGCTCAGTTTTGAACTCTTAAGCTTCAGATACATTGTACAATTCTGTTTTGGCATCACTGACCCACTGGCATTTCGCTTGAACAATCAACAAAACAAGTGCTTGCATTAATTCCACATGGACAGACGGCTTAAAGACCTCCCACCGTTCTAGTGAGTCAAGAATGCACACCAGGACTTTGTATGCTCAGTTCAGGTGGCCCTGTGAATCAGAAACCAAGATGGTGGGTGACAGGCACTTGGCGTAAAAGTGCACCCGAGTCCTTGGCTGTCACTTCTTTTTCTCTGTCCGTCTGTCACTCTCTTCCTCTCTGCCACCTCACTTCCTTAGCACTTCAATGCTTTTTCAGTTTTCATCAGGCCCCCCTTTGTCTCTTTCCACTCGGTTGTTCAAAAGCTTTTCCAGCCACAGATGGTCAAGTCCACTGACCAATTAAACATGTCCCTCAGGAAGGACACAGTTTATTTAAATCACCTGACCACTAAGATTAAATTAGGTGATTTTATGCATGAGGTGAGTGCATTAGTGGCAAAAATATTTGCATAAATATGAATGCTATGTTTAGAAGCCCTGAAACATATCAGTACCAAAATAAAATTATAAATGTAATATGCCAAGCCTGAATGTAAATGTCCCAAAAATACATCTTGGAGCTTAAAAATAGAATTCCATTTACATTTTCCATTTGGTATACTACTATTGATATTTTAGTTTGGAAGACATAAGAGTAGCTTTGTTCATTAAAAATGGATTTCCCAAATTGGATCAATATGTTTCATGCGATTATGCCTACGACGCATTTGCACTCAGTAACGCTGGATTTAAAACCTAATTGTAAAACTTACCACCACGGTAGATAGAAATTGAAACAGTGGATTATAATGAGCTCATTATGTATTAAAATGGTTGTAAAAATGCATTGCAAATGGCACAACAGCTTCCACTCTGGGAAGCAATAAACCAAGACAAGTTATATAAAGTCAGTCACAGGCTGTTTTCAAACGGGTACACTGCTCGTATACGTATAACAACCGTCCCATTCCAAAGCACACAGATGCCTTGCAATTGACGAGTGTGCTTCTCTGAGTAGGAAACAGGTTTGAGATGCTTCCCCCAGATAGTACTGCAAGTCATGTTTTGTTGGACATATATGTCTATGGCACTGCTGGAGACTGAATACTCCTGACAGCAGTGTGAATGCTTTACCACACAATGTCTAGTATAATTATGAGGCTACATCAGTGCCTTAACTGCAGGTAAAAAAAAATAAAATATGTAAGCACACAGCTGTCAGTGGGTGGTTAGATTTCAGAACTAGCTGAGCCATGCAGGCAGTAGAGCTAAGCATTTGGGGCTGGCAGAAGCAGGAAACGGGATTGCAGGCTAAGCCAAGAGTCACTGAACCGTTTGATTAATGATCAACTACAGTGTAGGACCACAGTTAGGCCCACTGCTAAAACCACCAGAGAGAAGACCAGGCATGGTATCTGAGCAAAGCCAAACTCATGGGTGGAGGCTGGCCTAAAGCACTATGCATGTGAGGGCAGCAGATTACTTTCTGCTCGTCTGAACCCAGCCAGTAGGAAAGGGTAGGCAAGAGGAAGAGGTCTTGCCCAATTACAACTTACTGGACTGGACTGACCAGTAGCAGCAGCATATGAGCTCTGTCTCTGCCTATCAGTTTTCACTGCATGGTTTTGGAAAACACCAGAGTTCTTCCAACGCAGCTATTTTTCTTATTGTTGTTTTTAATTCATGATACAATTAAAAAATCTATAGGAAAACTACGAGGATAGTTTTACTCACAACATTATGATAAGCTCAAATGATGCCTTCTGCAGTACTGTCATAAGACACTATCATTTACATTCAGTAATATAGCAGACTCTTATTATTCAGAATGACTAATCCCAAAGTGTGGTTACTTGCACTTAATAATCTGATACCTGCAGATAAATCAGATTGAGTAAGTGATCCAATCAATGTATTTACATGCCCTTGGGTAATTAGATAACAGGAAATCTCTGGTTTTACATGACACAGGCAATACTCGGATTTCTACTTTGCAACCAGGCAATAACCTTGCAGAAATGTGACACATGAACACATTTCAATAATGAAATACAATTCTTAATTTCCTCTAATATATATTTTATTTTAGTTTCCCCTAAATTAGTTTGAAAGCTAATTTTACCTAAAATATTTACCTAATACACATGTATTTGGACTGTGGGAGGAAACCAGAGTACCTGGACTAAACACACACAGACACAGGGAGGACATGCAGACTGCACATAGAAAGGACCCAGGCCACCCCACCCTGGGATTGAATCTGGGACCTTCTTGCTGTGAGGCAGGGGTGCTGCTGCCCTGCTGGATATTTATTTACTTGATATTCCGTATAACGCAGAGTTACCAGCAAGTATGGATATAAGCTCCATTTACTGCCACTGAAAGAGTCGTGTGATTCTCCTTGGCTTGGGTACTAACCTTTCTGGCCCAAGTAAATGATGTAGTTATCTTCACAATAGCCTTGAGAATGGGCTAAGTGTGCCTTAGGTAAAGGCATATTAGAGAGTGCATTACCATACTTATTCAGAGTGAAAGCATTAACTACAAATTTACTGCTGTGCTACGGGTACTCAGGGCTGATTTGTATTTGAATTCTTCTCACATACACTGAATCCAGAGCCCCAGTAGCCAATTTTTCAATACATCTTCTGTATAAACTGTTTTAAAAACAAATCTGTACCTTCATCTAGAATTTCTGAACAGTGATTTACTCTTTACTGGAGTTGTAAAATGCTAATATGTTTTAATATCAACAGGGATTGTTAAAAAATAATATTGTTCAAAATGAGATAGATAATAGAGTGGATGATAGATTTATAGATTACACATAAGCCGAAGAAAAAGTAAGAAGTTGCATCCACCAATATCAGTGACTTGTTCAGTGTTAATAGATTATTCACCCAGGTGAATGTAGGATAACAATGGAACACGTTGTTG
Source organism: Parotocinclus spilosoma (assembly GCA_033117975.1). Classification (NCBI taxonomy): domain Eukaryota; kingdom Metazoa; phylum Chordata; class Actinopteri; order Siluriformes; family Loricariidae; genus Parotocinclus; species Parotocinclus spilosoma. The sequence continues at coordinate 6,596 of JAVSBV010139017.1, read as the reverse complement.
GACAAAAGGGATGTTTGGCACTGGCAAAATGGTTTTTAATGGTGAATTTTCCCCATTTTGGAAACTCCTTTGGAACTTTGGACCCATTGAAAACCTGCTGGACAGGATTGGTTTCAGCATAATCAAGCTTATGTGACTGTTTTCAAGAGCTTTTCGATGTGAACTGTTAATGGTTTGAATAACACTTTGTACCTGAGGTGTGTCAACACTTAAAGCTCCACGTCATCCACTTCTTGCCCAATAACTGAAGACGTTAGGCATAATTATGAGCAACAGTAGGTTGTATACGCCCAGAGGGGAAAAGGACAGGCATACAGATGGGATAATATGCTAATGAATGCATGCTAAGGGCACCTTGAGCACTTCCTTATGACACTGGCACTAGTTAAATCCAAATTCCTCTCACAAGGGCATTATTTGAACCCCTGCATGTTGAAAGTGAACAAGCCATTCACGTGTTTTGTTTAGAGGATTTATTGAATTCATTAAGCAGTTCAGAGGACATATGGAAGCCTGAGGCTTTGCGGTTTAATCAAATTTAAAAACACCATAGTGAAGAAATACTTTGGCCCGTTTTCCCCAAAGTAAAGATAAACCTTGTTAACCCTCTAATACTAAGTTTCTCTCATTAGCCAAGAGCTTGTTTCTCAGGATGTTCTTTTGCCTGCGGCATCTGCCAGCCACATTTTTTTATTTCTCAGCATTAATTGCTAAATGTAGCATTATAAAATGCAACTCCAGTATTAATATGAGGAGCAAGTTGGGACAGCAAATTGGTCACTGCTTCATAAAGACTGATTAAATGTGCTTGAGAGGAGGATGATAATTAACACCATTCCAAAGTCTGACACTTCAGGACCATGGGGAGCCACTTTGAAAACTTTAAAATATGACTGGGTACTAATGAAATTAGCACTTCATCGATCAACACCCAAAAACACAACGCCCAATAAGTCATCGCATTTTAATTGTACTTATCAGATTAAACGCATTCATTTGTTATTTTTTTATTTTAATTTGACTATATGTTAATGGGAGCTGGTGCCTTCCAACCAAAATAAGTGTCACAGACACATGTATGGTTGGATTTTTGTTCAACGGGGCATTAGCATCAATGGCTACTCACAACAGGAGCTAGGTTACAGCAATACCAGTCTGGCACATTAATAATTTAGAGGCCAATTTAGAGCATCCAATTAAACTAATGCATGTCTTTGGAATATGAAAATAAACCAAAAGCACCCAGAGAAAACCCATGTGGACATAAGGATGACATCTACATGGGCAGAGTTTGACTTCGGGATAGAATTGACGACCTCTGGAGCTGGGAGGAGACACATAACAGGCCTTGCAGCGACCCCTTCCAATCCTTGAATGATGGACGATGCCCTGTCCTGATTTCAACTGTGTGTTTGCCTGGCTCAAGTCCCCTATTATGTCAAAGAGAGGTAACCTGGGGTTAAAAAAAAACTAAATACGGAAACAAATGACATATAAGATGGTAAAATTCAAAGGCATATGGCCATGTCATGTGCAGGCTAATTCCAGATTGGACTGAAAGTACAGTGGAAACCCTGCCCACACGAAACTCTAAGCAGTTAAACAAATGTACTACTACAATTATTATTATTATTATACTATTATATCTTAAATGCAAGGGAAATCCCTTTGAGGTTTCCACATGCCAATTACCTCTAACCATGTTTTCATGACACGCTCAATCATAGGTCAGACCAAAAGCATAGATTTTTCAGCTCCTTAAAAACCTGCAATTTGCTGTGTTTGATCATAAATGAGTGAGCACTAATCTGGGGGTTTGGCATGCACTATACAACACAATATTGCTCCTTTTCTACTGTTCTTGCATAGCAGCAGCCTTCCTACTTTAAGCATTCAATTTCTTCAGTCCCAGGCTTCTTTTTTGTTTTTCCCATTCCAGTTTCTGCAGCCACTCATCACACTGGGTACCACCTCATTTGGCTTCCTTACAGTACTCTCAGCTTCATCTGTGGTCCAGTGCCTGCCCTCGGCTGCCAACCATGGAGCTCATTGAGAGTAAATTACTGTCCTCTAACATCTGTCAATTACCGCTAACACAGGATTCACCATGCTGAGAGGAAGCATCTAAGAAGGCTTAAAGCCAGGCTAATGTCGTTAGGCCAGGGGTGCCTTCCGGCAGGCAGAGGGATCTTCAGGGAAATGGCTGAGCAGAAGAAAAAAAAAATCACTTTCTCTCTGAAGCTGAGCCAAGATGAAGTTACCGCTGGCAAATGCTCCCTTAGAGGATGACAAGAGGCAGTGATAAGGCCTAATGTGTCCATTGGATAAGAGTAGTAATACTACCCTTAAAATGCAGTAATGATACCATGTTGACTAGCCTGTATTACTGAGCAACAAACCAGTACCTAAAATTAGTGCATTAAAAATAGAATGAATAGTAATAGCAACTTTGCACGCTAATTACTTTTTCTTTAAGTTGAAAGAAGTATAGGTGTTTTATGTTAAATCACCATAAATATGAACGCCCAGACCAGGGTTTCCAAGCAGAACATTACCCAGAGCATCGGTCTATCCACAGTGACATCACTGATATCAATGCCTAGAGAAGAAATACACACGCACCCAAATATCCATTGATGAAAACACAAATTAGACCCATCTGAACAGAACTTTCCACTGCCTCAAAGTCTAGTTCTTATACTTGTGTTCCCACTGTAGGAACTTTTGAGGGTGGTCTGTGACAGACCTAGGTCTGTTTTGGCACATTCCTCCTGTAACAAGCAATAAACGTTTCTGTAACTTGTACCACTGTAGCTCTTCTCTTCATTCAGGACAGGAGAGATGAGAGATCCATTTACCTTACAATATAAGTTCTGTTTTAAGTAAAAAAAAAATATATAGTACAGTGCAGAATATTATTACGCTATGAATACAAGAAGTTGAAGTCTTAACAAATAATACAGATATATTATGTTTAGTATAAAAAAATAGTAAAAGAGTGGTATAATAAAGTATATAAAACAGTGATTTGTTACACAACTATTATGTTCCTATTTATATTATACTGCTCAGAAAATTGGGGGATATTTCAAAATGTAACATATAAATAAATATTTTTGTGAGCAGTGTACATATACTATGTACTATTGCTAATCTATTACCATTATTGTTTGTACGATATTATTATTCATGAACAGACTCAGGAATGTATTTCCAATACAATCTTTGGAGAATTGTGAGAAGGTCCCTGGACCAATATGGCCAATGCAGCATCTGGGTATTTTATGCCTATGCTTACACTCTCTCCTCAGTTCATGGTTTGTCCCACTGTCAACAGGTACCCACCAGTTCATGATTTGGCCACTGTCAGCATATAACCATCACTGGGAGCACCCTGCAAGCCTCCCCAAGATTCCCCAAACCAGATGTCTGGCACACAAATTGACTACAGCAATCAGTCTATTGGTTGCTATTCTATTGGTGACTATTATATTGGTAGTCTATTGGTGGTAATCCTACCATATATCCCAAAGCACATTGTAACGAGATCCTCATATTGTTAAGCAAATCACTTATTCAGTCTCTGCATGGTTTTAATGTTTGTGTTGATACGACTGAGCAAATCCTACCAAAAACTGGAACAAACTGGAAAAGACTGAAACCTTGTATGCTGTATTGGTTTGATGTTCCCTAAAAGAATAAATTATTTGACATATGCCACAGTTTGCATGAGGCACGGCCAAGCCTCCCTTGCTGTTATTGTTTGTGGCTTTCTCTTGTATTATTTTTTGTTGTTCTTCAAACTGAAAATACTGCTGTTCTTTAATGTAGATCTCTCTCGCTTACCCTCTAGCCTGGCTGATTTACTGGTAGAGCTAGTAAAAACATAGAACAAATATTTATAGCAACCTGTCACTCTATACTCTTTCCTTTAAAAGCAAAAAATAATAATTTTAAAAAAATACTCCAGGCGTTAGCAAATTCAGCTAATCCACACCTCTGACTCTGCTCTGCTCTCTCTGGAAACTATAAATGACACAGAGACACTGGAAAGCACAATTTCTACTAAAAATATTTCAAGTGAAAATCTGAGAATGACTTGGTAGACTTGACAAGACAGAGAAGGTTGCTGAAGTGAGAGGATGGTGTTGAAGTAAGAAATGGGAGTAATGGCGATATGGTGGAATTGATTTGTACTGATGGAGATGCTATTCTGCAGACACTTCCCACACACTTCATTACCACCTGTTCAACACCATCTTTACATCTCTCACCGTTACTATATTACCATGTCCTTTTTTTATGAGCAGGAAATTAAGAGCTGCTGTTCAATCTGTGCTTCCCCTGTGATGAGCATCACTTCTCCGCAGGAACTCATCGCTTACACATAACATGCAGTGTATTGACCAAATGCTGAAAACAGTCACAGGAAGCAATTACTTGACGCTTAATTGCAATTTTGCTGTCAACTAAGAAAGAGCCAAGTTGTACTGCACTTTGTATTGAATAAACATAAGCAAATTTACCTTTTACATTAAATATTAGAAGGCCTAAATATTTCACATTTAAATTTAGACAGTGAAACAAACTGAGATGTAGTCATTGATGTTTCCAAAAAAATACATTTTTTGACACGCACTGCAGTTCCCTTGAAGCAGGCCCAAACATGCCTTAGGCTCTTAGGGGATTAACTATATGGTCACTGAGATGAAGTGACCTTTAAGCAAGCTTTCCTTTTCTCCTCTCAATTAACCCGTGTGCCCTAGTAGCAACCACCAACATGAACAATGGAAAAACCCTCTGATAGAATGTTTGTCATAATCTCCCGACAATACAAGAGTCTCAGCTAAAAGTTTTGATTAGTGTATGTTGGTATACACTACTAGAACAGAATCTAACGTAATCAATACACAGCTTTAAATGACTGTATGATCCAGCACTTCTGCCAATGCACACCAATAGAGACCACAATATTCTCACAACGTTCTGTCAAAATTTGTTGTTGCAGCATATGGCGACAGTGTGCTAAAATGATATAATAATAAACAGCAGGTGTGTCATGTTAGGCTGTAATTGACTGGGTGATGTGTTATTATGATACTGATATTCTTAAACAAGATCAGTATCCAGGTTCATGGACATCGTCAGAAGTCTTACCCCAAATGCAGGTTAGAACACAATTACAATACACATAATGAAGAAAGAATTTGAAAATAAAGCAAAGCGAATGTAGTGCTAGCCATCTGGCACCAGTGGGGCGAGTGTCCCTTAAGTGAATGAATTAGTAAATCGAACAATTAATATATTTTCTCAGAATGTGCCTACCATGTTTCGTTTTAATCACAGTAAGAGTATTTTAGGACAATTCTCTCAACCAACATGTGAGAGCAGTACTGTACTACATTATCAGGGCTGCTGTTCAAGGTTACTCTACCACTGATAAACCAAGGACATGGCCAGTGGTTATACAGACATGAAGATACTACAAAACAAAACAAAAAAGTTAAGACAAATACTTGTAATGAAATCCAAGTGGTTTGAGCAGCTCCAGGTGTGCTGTTGGAAGGAGATCCCTGTCAATAGCTGATTTTCCCTAATGTAGTAATGATCACTTGCAATCCACTGAGGAAACATGAAACCCAGTCTGTACCACAAATGCTACTGACTACCCTTGGTCTCTTTGATCTTCTGCATTTCTATACCTCTCTGCTTGGATAAGGCTATAGCAATGAGGAAAGAGGTTAACGCAGGTGCTTGGTATGAAGAAAGCTGATATTCTTGTACTCGAATATGTAATTTCATATCAAAAGAAGCCTGAACAAGATATTCGGTCTCTCTTATCTTATATAACTTAGCTATGCTTCACTTTTTATTGGCCCCAAATTTGCTTGTTTCAGCAAACCTTTTGCCTCTCAAACTGGGGCAGATCTGTTTGGGCATGCTGTTAAGGGGACTGTTCACATGGAGAGCTAATCTGGGTACAGATAAGAGCAGATCAGCGTTAAAGGAATGTACAGCGATGAGAGAATAACCAAAGCCCAGCTCTCCAAAACTGTACATTTACATTTATAGCATTTAGCAGACACCCTTATCCAGAGCAACAGTTCATAAAGGTTCATAAAGGTCATAAAGTTCTTACACTCCAAACAAATGTGGGTTAAGATCCTTGCTCAAGGACACAACAGTGGGAGCTTGAAGAGGTGGGGGTTGAAATCTGAAGCTTCTGGTCCATAGTCCGGTATCTTATCCTCTAGGCTACAGTCAAAATTGCCCCAACTCTACTCACAGCTGGACAGGATTAGGATATACAGTCAATTTCCGGTTAATGGGACTACATCTGGACATGATGGTTTTGGTCCTAATAACCAGCTGGTCCGATTAAACGAGCATGCTCCATGTTACAAGACGGGACGTGTTATGCAACATATTAAATGTTTATTAAATTAATGTTTATTTAATGTTTAATTAATATTTATTTAATTCCACTTATCCAGTGTGATTTGACGCGCTTTTGCTGTAGCTAAGTGGCGACTTGTGGCTTCTTTTTTTTGTAGTAAATGGAAATGTTAGGCAAAGACCTGTAGGTGGCAGTAGAG
>JAVSBV010139007.1:0-16508 GCA_033117975.1 Parotocinclus spilosoma | reverse complement strand
CTTTAGCAGTGGCTAAGTGGCTTCTTTTTTTGTAGTAAATGGAAATGTTAGGCAAAGACCTGTAGGTGGCAGTAGAGCGCAGAGTTTTCGGATAGTGATGCCAGAGACGAAGAGTTTTTTGGGATTTTACATACGGAAATTACATACTGTACACGTTTTTGGTCAGATTAAGCGGAATTTTGGTCCAAATAAGCTGAATAACATTACACGTATATAATAGGATTTGTTTCGGTACTTTAATATTTGGTCCGAATAAGTGGCTGGTACCATTAAGCGGTGGTCCTATTAAACGGAATCGACTGTATAACATATCTAGCTATTCACCATGTTTTCTAGCTTTTTCACCAGATTCTTAGCTGCTCCGCTTACAATAAGACTATTCCTGATAAAACTTTATTGGATTATAAAAGGGTTGACTTGGCACCCTGAAGCTGCCAGATGCTGCTTTTGCTGAAGTGTAACATGAGGTCAGACTAAATACGGGCCACTCTAGCCTAAGGAAGCTGCTTTTTCTAATTTTGTTTTTAGTTTTTTAATACTGCATACAAATGTATCATATTCTCAACAACATTTACAATATTTTCTGGTTGTATTCTATTAAATCGATTGAAAAAGAATGTGTGTATAATGTAAATATATGGTCATATGCTGAAACAATGATATATCTAGTCTAATGGTGACCTAAGACTTTTGCACATTGTTAATTTGAGCAAACGAATGATTCTATCACTCTTTAAATCTTGGTCTCTGGACGCCTTTGTATTGTGTGTCCTACAGATTTTGTGCATTCATCTGAAGCGCTTCAGACACGAGGTCATGTACTCATTTAAAATCAGCAGCCATGTCTCTTTTCCACTTGAAGGACTGGACCTGCAGCCCTTCCTGGCCAAAGACAGTCCATCTCAGATCACGACCTACGACCTGCTCTCTGTCATCTGTCACCATGGCACAGCTGGCAGTGAGTTACCGCTTACTAGCGTGGCGTTACTGTCAGTCCCGCTGTTTGTACTAAACTGTGTTTCCAAATGAGATCCAAATCAGGGTGACGTCAACTTCAGACTTTATTATTTATTCAATAATTCTTCCTTTCCCAGAGCATACACTACATAACGAGTCTCCACAAAGGTCTTTGGTATCCATGTCACTGCCCTTAATTCTGTGCTGCATTTAATTCTGGGGTTGCCAGATCCTACAAGAAAAGTAAGCCACCAGGCCAGTGGAAATAGTCAAAAAATAGCCAAGTAATGCTTGCGTGCATGTACAAACTAAGAAAACCGAATAAAGTTCAACTAATGGAATACGTGCACTAAAAAATCTGATCAACTCCACCTCTGTTTATATTTGAATAATCAGATAGCTGCATGAATCCGAATATAATCAACTACAACCGTACGTTACCCAGTCAGAGACTGGGCTTTGTCCAAAATTGTCTAAAAATTATCTTAATTGGTCTCTCCAGTGGGCCCTCTTACTCTAGCCTCTAGGAAGACCTGCATTTACAACCCATAGTCCTTCAGGTGCCCACAACCTCGACCTGCCAGACCATGTAATCTCTACAGAGACTGTACCACTGACCTGACCTGGTTCATCTTCTGAATTAGGTTTCAAATTGGTGAGTGATCTCTAAATTTTTACTCAGTTCTAGCCCAGAAATAGTTTAGTAGAGTCTGGCACCTAAGAGACCATGAATGGGATTGAGGTGACTGGACTATGGACCAGAAGGTCCAGGGTTCAAATCTTATCTCTGCCACAGTTGGGTCCCTGAGCAAGCCCCTTAACCCACAATTGCTTGGATTGTAAGACTGTAATAATTGTAAGTCGCTCTGGATAAGGTCGTCTGCTAAAAAATAAAAGTATTTAAAAGTAAATGAATGGTCTGGTGTAGAGCAGGAGCCAGATAGGACTGAATCAAACAGTTCTAATGACTCATTGTTTGGGGCTCCACCGAGAACGACTGGTGGTACCAATATACATAACGTTAATTATGTAATATACTGGTTACAGCATGTGAATAGCCATGACGATTGAGCTACAGTCTTTTCTGTTTTAGTCAGGTTTCTGATACACACTGGGATTTTGGTCTTTTGGTAGGTGGTCACTACATAGCGTACTGTCAGAACGTAATCAATGGACAGTGGTACGAGTTTGACGACCAATATGTAACAGAGGTCCATGAGACGGTCGTGCAGAACGCCGAGGCGTACGTCCTGTTTTACAGGTAAGGCAGATATATGATTGTGTCAATTCCTTTTCTTCTGCTTTCTGGTTGCTCTGGTGATTCGGTTCCAAGCAAAGAAGTTGATAATCACTTTGTTGATATTAAGCAATAGGGATGTGCACCTACATCAGCAAGGAAATTGTAATAAACATATCGATATATTGAAAACGATCCAATGTTTAATCATACACATTAAACAGCTACCAATGAGAGATGATATGACTGACCTCTGTTGTGATGCACTATGTGATTCAATAATATGTTGTGATCTGCACTTTAGTCTGGTACAAATAGTTTACATTTGTTTCTTTGGGTTCTTCTTAAGCAGAATTGTAAATGTAAATGACCCTTTTAGTCACTTTTAAGGTAAGTACCATTTTTACTTCACCCTGTGCAAAACATTTGTGCTTTTCCGGTTTACATTTGGCCTGTGTACTTACATTTACATCTGTCAAATTTATTTACAGATATGCATCGTTTAATGTCCGCATTACATTCTGTGACACTGAGCGGCCCTTACCATGGTCACACGCTATTTTAGAGGGTTTTATTTGAAAGTCTAAAATATGAAGTAAAACAAAATATAGTGTTCCCTCGTTTATGGCAGGGGTTACGTTCCAGGACCACCCGCGATAAACGAAAATCCGTGAAGTAGGGACGCTCTATTTATTTAAGTATTTGTACACTATTTTAGCCGTAGAACTAGAAAAAGGTTTGGGTAACATCGTAAGGCTTGAATGAATTTAGTCTATAACGAAACTTTCACAAACAGCGAACACAAAACCGCAGATAAAAAATGTCGGCAAGTAGCGACTCAGGCGGCCGATGCTCTAGTGTTACTTCTCGTTTTTGGTGAGTATTCATCCGCTGAGAAAATACACTATTTAATGTAATATTTTACAATTTATAACAATTTATATATTCATTCCTTTAATGTTAGAATTCACGTTTTTAATATGTTTTTATACATTTTGTGATTTTTTTTTTTTATGTAAAAGTTTAGCAAAAACAAGCGAAACAGCGAAAATCTGCGATATATTTTTCCCAACAATATTTTTTGAAAACCTGCGATGCACCGAGTCTGCGAAAGGTGAACTGCGAAGTGGCGAAGGAACACTGTATACAGTGCAATACTGTACAATTCCTGTAATTCTTATGTTTGTAGATTTTTTCATCTGAAACATTAAAAAAAATTTAAGTCATGGGAAATATGTAATGATGATACATACATAAATCAGATCCATGTTCATCTCAAATTGTATCAGTACACAGATGTGAATTAGGAAATCTTACCCTATTACCCTTAGCCCTATTAAGTACTGTACTGCCATGTGCATGCCATGCTTCTGTAGCACGACCAAGACTGTGAGCTCAGGTACGATGTTGTTGTTTTTTTTATTTTATTTTTATTCTAGAAAGAGCAGTGAGGACTCGGTGAGAGAGAGACAGAAGGTCATAGCTCTGGCTAATCTGAAGGAGCCAAGCCTTTTACAGTTCTACATCTCCAGAGAATGGCTCAACAAGTTTAACACGTTCACCGAGCCTGGACCCATCACCAACCATACCTTCCTCTGTCAGCATGGAGGTACACCACACACCCCTTCATATTCAATTTAATTCAAGTTTATTTATAAAGCGCTTTTTACAACGTAGCATTGTCTCAAAGCAGCTTCACAATATTATATTATCTTAAAAGGTTAATCCCAAGTTGAGCAAGTCTAGGGCGACAATGGCAAGGAAAAACTCCCTAAAATGGAAGGAAGAAACCTTGTGAGGACCAAGACTCAACAGGGGACCCATCCTTCATGGGTGGCCTAGATATTAACTAAATAAATACCAAATGTATATTAAATTAGAGCAAAATTAGGTCAATCAATAAGTAACAGACTAATCATAAAATTCAAATTAGTAATAGAAAAATTTGAAAATAAACTAAATTATAAAACATATTTAGTGATCAAATTAAATAACAATGCTTATTAAGCTTCAGTCGATCGCTACAGTACTTGCTGCTTTTTAAAATGTAATCCCTGTCTGGACAGAATTCTGTTTATTTGCTGAAACTGAATTATTATTTGTTTGTTTTAACATCAGCATCAATGGCTATATGCATGACAAGGCAAGGTTATATCGCCATGCAGGTCATTGCCAATTTAGAGCGACCAATCAATTTTACACCTATTTGGAATGTGGGAGAAAACCATAACACCTAGAATAAACCCACATGGACACAGGGAGGACGCAAGACTTGATGCAGACCATTATCAATAACATGTCACATAGATGTAGCTTATGTAATTGGAAAAAGCATGGCCCCAACAAGAGAGCATTCTGTTTAAATAATATAAAGAATTATAACACTCCTTCAACACAGAGTGCGACTAAAGAAAAAAAATGTAACAGCATATGAGTAGACCAAGGAAGACGTCGAAATGCCTGGAAAACCCAAAGTAGTCTGCCTTAATATTCGAAAATATATCACAAAAATAAAAACAGGAGTCAACGTTTATGCCAAAGGTGCAATAAATCGACTGGATGAAATGAAAGCCAGCACTAACACCTAAAAAAAAAAAACAATGTTACAGTAGGCTAAAGAGAAGCGATTATCAAATGTGGAAGCCTGGATGAAAGGAGATGATGGTGGAACCGCCGTCTGGTGCTATTTTAATAAAACCAATCAAATTTCCCACTCATACGTGTCAGGTAAAGGACCAGGAGACATGGCAACCTCAACACATTGCACTGTGCAGTTTCCCAATGAATCACACAATTTACGGACACTGTTTTCATTATAAGATTTTGGAAAAAAATGTTGATGATGAATTCATTTTTCTGCCACAGAAATAAAATGTTAACGCCTGTCTTCAGAAAATTGCAACAAAGAAATTGACACATGCTGCTATTGCTAAAGTGTAAATACGTGCCAATAAATACAAGCTGGGCTCTACTGCATACAAATGTCCCATTTTCTGATTGTATTCTAATGAAGAGACTGAAAAATAATTTTATTTAGTCATTATACCGTTGCTAAAACAATGCTATATGTAAAGTAATGGTGGCCTAGGACTTTTGCACAGTACTGTTTACACATATACAGATGAGCCAAAGCTAGGTATAAGAGATGGTCTAAACTCGAACTATAGACTAATATTTCTGAAGATCGTAGTAGTTTAGGGGACCATTTTGAACACAGCCCATAAGTGTTGGTGCTACATCTGGTCCAGGAATACCAGAAGAAAACCCTCCTCAACCGTCACTGCACAGGTTTCCACTGAACCGCTAAAATTATGTTCACTGTTCCAATTGTTCATGCTTGCGTGCAATGTATTTATTTATTTGGCTTCTTTAACGTTGCTATCAGCATTAGTGGCCATGCAGCAACACACACAATGTTATATCCATACATAAGTTAATCTCAACACCAGTCACATATATATACACAAGTCAATTCCAGTTTAGAGTAATTAATTAACCTAACACGCATGTCTTTGTATTGTGGGAGGAAACCAGAGTACCCGGAGTAAACCCACGTCTCTCCACCCTGGGATTGAACCCTGGACCTTCTTATTGTGAGGCAGCGGTGCTACCCACCGAGCCACCGTGCTGCCCTCCAATGATAGAAAATGAAGATGATCAGTCATTTTTCTGCCACACAACAAAATGTTCAAACCTGTCTTCATGAAAGTCATCAACTCAATGACATGGCCATTAAACAGTCCAGATCTGGAGTCAGTGACAAGGCTTCATTCTGCAAAGCTCATTTGTCAACCGTTAAGCAAGAAAGCTTCACGGAGCTAAAAAGTTCAGCTATTAAACCTCAAAACTTGGTGTTATATCTACGATTGTTTACTTGCAGTAAAGTGAGAAGCTGACTGAACGTTCTCCAAGTGTGACCACTGCATAATTTATAGCAAGAGTAGTACTTAAGACTTTATACAAACATATGCCTAAATGTTTATCAAATCCAACAACCACCGTTAAACCGCTATTATAAACAAAATGTAACTCCGCCAACCGTCAAGATTATTGTTTGTGTTAATCGATCATACGCTCCAGATGCGGTACAGAGTCGAGGCTGGAACCTTGTTGTTTGTAATAAGTGAGATTAGTTGGTGGTGATTATGTATGTGAACCCTAATTCAGTGTGGGATGGGGAATTTGTTTCAGTGCTGCTGCTCACACTAGTTGCCATGTTGTGCAGGAATCCCTCCTACCAAGTATCACTATGTGGATGATCTGGTGGTGATCGTGCCTCAAAATGTGTGGGAATACCTCTACAACAGGTGGGCAGGACTTTTATTTGAGCATTTTAACCCAGTGTTGCAAACCCGTCCTCCCAGTTGACTGGAGACAAAACATGCTAGGCAAACGCTTCTGTCTGGCTTCTTCTCATCATTGTTAGTACACAGTGCAACATGTTTCTTCATCAGTTATGCATCTCCTGTGTTCTTTGATGGCTCAGGTTTGGAGGAGGTCCAGCAGTCAATCACTTGTATGTGTGCACTATCTGTCAAGTGGAGATCGAAGCCTTAGCCAAACGCAGGAAAACAGAGATCGACACCTTCATCAAGGTGAGATAAGGAAGCCTTTGGAGGGTTTTTTAAATGTCTTGTTGTAGCAAGCTGAATTTTCTCTATCTTTGTAGCTCAATAAGGAGTTCCAGGCTGAGGAAGCACCTACTGTTATATTGTGCATCAGCATGCAGTGGTTCAGGGAGTGGGAGAGTTTCGTCAAGGGAAAAGACAATGGTACAGACACATGAGCTTCCATCTGTCAGCAGTAGCACCTTACTGTCCAAAATACACTAGCCTACACACCTAGATACGTCATCACATGTAGGTCCACATTAAAAAATAGAATTCTCTCCTGCATGTCTGAGAGACTGCATGCGTTTACATGCACTTAATAATCCGATAACTGAACATCAGATATATGTAATACAAGAGTTTGCAAAGTTTACACCACCGAGTCAATTATCAGATTTCTACAACCAATGTACAACCGATGTGACATAAACGTGCATTTTTTTATATTAAATAATCATCTAATCATCTTCTTGAGTACATATTGCGTGTCTAAGTCTCTTCAAAAAGTGTTCAATAGCCATAATTTCAGGGTTGCCAGATCCAGGATCCCCCATATGCTCTCTGTAAATAAGCCCAAATGAAGCGGTAACCACATCCAGTAAGTGGACCTGGTAATCCTGTTTTTTTTCTGATAACTACTCTGCACTGATGGACATGCTATGAGTACTACAACTACTGGGGTAAAATCCAGCTCTCTCCAGCAGATTATTTATTTCGGAATATGCAGTGTATGTGACCACTTAAATAATCAGACAACTGCAGAAATCTGATCGCATCATTACACGAATGTTTATGCACTCAATGTTTTCGGATTTATAAGGAGTCCAGGTTTTATTTACCTTACATCAATTAAATGTGGGTGACATTACACATTACAAACATTAACACATTTTATTTGTTGTTTTCGCAATGGAATCAAAACCATATAATGTATTATCAACGATGACAGGAATTTCAAACTTGGATTCGTCAAGCCAAACCTTGTGAGCCTTAGCATATCCTAGCCTTTTCAACCTGTTCCCCATCTGAAAAAGTAGTTACTTGGCTGCCACGCTGCCAAAAAGACAGACTTTAGAACTATCGACTTGGCACCTTGATGAAGCTTGCAAATGGAGGTCACGCTAAATACTTACCACTGTTTTTGGATGTTTTTTGTGGTTGTATTGTCATAAAAAGACTGAGAATTTTTTTTAAAATGCTATTTCTAATCTAATGGTGGCCTAAGAATATCCAACAGTCTTGTGCGTTTTATATGTATACATACAGACTGACTAGACATTCTGCGACCACCAAAGGTTTGCCACGACCACCCACACGGAGTTCTAATCCCTGGTTTTCACCCTCTCTCTGTGCCTCTTCTCACTGCAGAGCCTCCAGGGCCGATCGACAACAGCAAGATCACAGTGATGAAAGGTGGCCATGTTCAGCTTAAACAAGGTGAGGCTGATCGACGGGTTGAATTTGAATTGAAATATTCAGCTCTTGATCCACTGACGTATTTGTGTGCGTCCACTCGCAGGGGCCGACTACGGGCAGATCTCTGAGGAGACATGGCAGTATTTGTTAGGCATTTACGGAGGAGGGCCGGAGATTGCGGTGAAGCAGAACATCAGCCCCCCAGACGCCGACATGCATGGAGAGAGGAAGATCGAGGCAGAAACCAGAGCACTCTAAAGGAGTAAGTCATACGGTCTCTGGTAGGATTTGCCTTTGGATGATGAAGTGTGTTCTCCAAGCCAGGAGTATTTAAAACATGTCTGGTCATTGTATGTGTTATGAAAACGCACACAGCTGGGCCTTTTATCTTATTTAGCCCAAATCAAATCACCAAGCCAAACTGCTGTAGTTTTAGCAGCTCTTACTAGAATATACAAGGCCAAGCCCTAAGCGTCACACTCTTACATCACTGTTACCATAGAGTGTATATTTCTATAGTTATATTTATAACGGATTGTCTTTTGATCTCGTCATCAATCCGTCTCCATACAGTCTGAACCTGGCTGCAGTTGTACCACTTACACCTCCTCCAAAAGTCTTAGGCCACCATTAGATTTGCTGACTTTGCTATGATCATATATAACCTGTTATTAACATTCGGACCCAAAAAATGTAAAACTTCTGCTTTTCCGCTGATCTTCATTGAAATCGTTGTAAGCTCTAGCATAGCGTTTTTATCCTAAAAATGGTTTCTTGGCTGCTACCCTTCCAGTAAGATCATTTCCGATCAAGCTTCTTTGCACTGTAAACTTGGCAACCTGTTGAACCTGCCACATGATGCTATTCCTCAAGTGTAACTACGTGCTACTAAATACAGGCTATAAAAGCTTTTTTCTTTTTTTTTTTTTCTTCCCATTCTTTTTATTGAAATTTGAACATCAAAGGATGCAAACAGAATAGTGAACATAAGAAATAACACAAGTTGGTATTACAGCTATTATTTAAACTTTCACAGTCGAACCATGATGACCCTTTATATTACCATAAACAATTACACACACACACACACACACACACACACGCACACAAAAAAGTAAAAAATAAAAATAAAAAAAAGGAAAGGAAAAATAAATAACAAAAATAAAAAAACAGAACGAGAAACCGTTTACGGGATTATAAAATGTCAAGCAACACATTTCAATCTTATTAAATAGTGAGGAAAAAAAATAAAATGAATTAAATAAAAATGAAAAAGGAAGTAAAGACAATTCCCCTATTGTGCCACCGAAGTGGTGAAAAAGAGTCAGTTCACTCCGGCTGGACCACTGCAAATTACAAAAAATGGGGAAGACCATGATTTTTGGAAAGAACGTCTGGGCTTTTTTCAGTTTTTTTAAATACTGCATACCAATTTTCCATATTTTCTGGTTGTATTCTAGCAAAGAGACAGAGAAGTAATTTTATATGGTCATCACCGTTGCTAAAACAATGCTACATGGAATGTAATGGTGGTCTAATACTTTTGCACAGTACTGTTTACACATATACAGATAAGCCAAAGCTAGGTATAAGAGATGGTCTAAAGTCTAACTATAGACTTATATTTCTGAAGATCCTATTTAGAATGTAAGGAGTAGTTTAGGGGACCATTTTGAACACAGTCCAAGCACGTGTTGGTGCTTCATCTGGTTCAGGAATACAAGGCGAAAACCCTCCTCAACAGTCACTGCACAGGTTTCCACTGAACCGCTAAAATGATGGACACAGTTTTCATTCCAATGATAGAGGAGAAAATCCATACAGAAACAGGAATAATGTGCTTTAAAGAGACTTCAGCCAAGCTGGGACTCGAACCTAATTCTATGGAGCTGTGAGGTGAAAACACTCCCCAGTGCATTATCCTAAAATGCGATGGACAATCCAAGTAGGAATTGCTTGTTTGAGATTTTGTCTTTGCAACCGTTGAAGTTCAGTTGAACGTACAGTTTGTAATTCTTCTTTCTCTTCTTTCTAGGTAACGACCTGAATGCAGCTCGACTCTATTTGCACCATGTTTACGCCTGCTTTCTTGTAAGCACTTTGTGAGCGCACCTAACGCCGCGGTCTGTTACCCGTGTTAGACCTGATGTCTAGTAGCAATGGTTCTTCGACCAGAAGGTCTGGAGTTCTTCTTGGACGATAATCAGGTTTAATAAGCCAATCCTTTCTGGCAATAGCGAGAAACAATTTGGTGTCTCCTCACATCTTGCCGTGACATGCTTCAGCCATGCTTCCCCCACCAGAATATAGATTAATGTATAGAAGTTCCCTTATACAAAAAATGGAATTATAGAGGGGTTAGGAGGCATTACTCAGTGTATCCCTGAGTACATAAATCTATACTCCCACTGAGGCGTGCACGCAAAGGCAAACTCAGCCGCCCACGCAACAAGACATTTCAGAAACTCGGCTCCTATAGGACGAATTCTTCTTGACAGGATTTCTGACTGGAACCACTATAATTCAAACACCAGATATTGAGTCAGTATACATTTCCTTCCTGCAGTGGACATGTGAATAGTTTATGAATTGAGGTTTAATGTTTAGCTAGTAGCCACTCCTGTACTGAGTCACGACCAGCTTTGGCTTTAAATGTTTTCGAACCCGTTGCCTCTCTTGGCTTTTTTCATCAGGATATAGGTGAGTCTAGGAAGCAAAGTAGTCAGTAGTGAGCTGAAACACTGGTGACTTGTAAAGATCACTTATTGTATCAATGACAGCTATCTCTTTTAATTCAAAACTATAATGAGCTGCAATTCATCTTACAGTACTGTGCAAACATCTTGGGGAATTATTTGATTAGAAAAATTGGCCATTTATAGCTATTTCACAGTCTCATCATTAGGTTGCAGCCAGAAAAAAACAGTAAAAAAGTATTAAGTGTGACCTCCCCTTACACTTGAGAAATAGCTGCATCTGGGAGTTTCATCTAGATGCCAAGTTGATCTTTTTACAGTCTAAAGAAGCTCGATCAGGAATGGACTTTTTGAATCTCCAAAAGGGGAACAGGGTATAAAGCTAACAAAGCTCATAAAGACTGGAATGAAGATCAGTGGAGATCTTTGGTGACAATTTGCTATATATGGTCTGTGTACTATTTCTAAAACAACAAATCTAATGGTGGCCTAAGACTTTTACGCAGTACTGTATGGACAATCAAAACTGGCACATAGAAGCAAACCACTGGCTTATCACTGGTAATATCCTTACTCTACTATAGTAGTGATTGAGTAAAGCCTACCTTAATTAGCACGCACCTGCACGATTGGCTAAAATCTCTCAGGTTGATAGAAAAAAAACACCAAATCACAAAACCAAAGACCTGGAGCAATTAAGCCGTATTATAGACTTTAAGACCCATGACCCATGATTGCAGAGAGTCAAAAGTCTAACAGAAGCATGTGCCAGACTTCAGTGTCCCAGATTCATAGCTGAGGGGAGCCTAGGTTTGTGTGTGGAACTGATGGGAAATGGGGGAACGTGTGTGTGTTGTGTGTCTGGACAACAGACTGCCTCTTAAACTCTACACTAAATGGTCTGTTGATTTAGTACACTAAACAGAATTACAACACTACACATACTGCATAGGCACACATGATGTTCTTCATCTGAACCCTGACCAAACCCAGGTGCACCACCAATTCAATAAAACAGTCAAAAGCACTTTATTTGATTTAGAACCAGACATCGGAGTCGCTTTATGAATGTGTGTCAGAATTTCCGCCACGGATTTGTTACCTTTCCTGTTGTTGTGCATTAAATTATTCTAAAATGCTTATTTAAAATGACTTGTCACGACCTATTCATGTCAAACTAACCCTAATGCATACAGTAACAGCCCACTAGAGACCATTACATTTTTCTCAAATCATATAATCAACATAACAATTGGTCTGAAAAGTAGAATTCGGTACGCGAGTTGACATTAGTCCAAGCATGATTTACACATTATTCTAAAAAGCATCTTGTGATGTTACTGATCACCAATCGGCGCACGGCTGCATTTTAATTTGTCAATAGGTGTGTAAACAAAAGGAGATTCTTCACTTTTGGCATCTGCGTCTGACCCGTGGGCTTATCTGCAAGAGCGATTTTGAATCTGTGCAGAATGAGAATAATTCTCTAATTCCAAGATCACAAGATCACCCTTTAAGAATTTCTAGTTTGCTATTTCAAGTAGTCAAGGCAAAGTTTGGCAAATTATTCATGATAAAATGAAAGCTTGCCTACTATCATGGCTTTTCATGCCCTAATTTAAATTGTTTACGATTCATTATAACTCTACGCCAGCAAATTGGGTGGTGTAGAAGGAGCAACGAAATAAAAAACAAATGATGTAACTTTCTAACCAACCTTCAGTACTTCGTCCACCACTGATCCTTTGTTCATTCAAATAGATGTTGGTTGAGATTGGGTTTGACTGTCATCATCATGTCTTATTATTCACTTTGGGTAGATATTCCTGTTGAGTCTGTTACATACCGTATAACTTATTTAACACTGTCTGATGTTGGTATAAAGAAGATTTTAGACCTTTTTGACATTTGTCCTAATCATTTAGCAGACACCCTTATCCAGAGCGACTTACAGCTGATAAAGTCAAATCTTACAATCCAAACAATTGTGAGTTAAGGACCAAGTAGGTAGCCTGAGGTGGGATTTAGCTTAGACCAGTTCAGATCAGTTCAGTGTCACTCTAAACTAGAAGAAATGAACCAGTGAGCAATGGTCACGAACCACTTCAGTCTAGCTTGTTGCATTGCACAGCTGCCAGTCTGATCACATGGCCACTCTGTTCTGTGGCTGTCCCCTGCTATTGGTCATTTTACTTTTGTCCTCATGAAAGGCCAGTTACTAAGGCCAGACTTTTTTAATTGCTTGTTCCTCGGATGTCCCTACTTAAGAATCTACTGAGGAGGGAGAAAAAAAATACAAATAAATTTTTATTTATTTACTTTTCAATTTCTTGAGGACTATGTGGAATCAATACAAGGAAGGAGGAAGAAATAAAAATACATGTTTATTTTAAAATGAAATTTATTTAACCTACAATTAAATTAAAGTGAATCTGGAAAAAAAATTAAATGAACAGAAAAATACCGTTGGCTTTCCACGGGAGGGCAGAAAAAGATAAAAGCTTTTTAAAAATCTAGTTTTTAAATTTTAATCATTGGTGCTGCGGCGGATCCGAGAAATATATTAAAAAAAAAATTTTTTTGTATTATTCTTTAAATATGATTGTCTGCGGATCCGTGAAACAAGCAATAGAAAAAAAAATCTGGCGTAATGCATGCAATATCAGAATGGGCATTGGGTGGGGCCAAATGGCAGTGGTGTGGTTAAGGTAACAGGTCACCTCTTACCTGTCCTGCAGGTCTTGCTGCCTGGCAACAGTTGCCATAGTAACCTTTAAATGCTGGTTTCCAAGGTAATTAAGTGCAGCAATAGCTAATGCTTCCTGTTCAGCCCAAACCTAAAGAAACGATACAAAACACGAACAACGAAACATTACACACGCACTTATAAACCTAACTTTTATCTCCTGCGCGCACACACACACACACACACACACACACACACGACAACGCACCTGTTTGTCTCGACATAGTTTATCTCTAAGCATGTCTAGCTGCTGGTGGGTGTGGCTTTCCACCTGCTCTTTTTGATTGGTCAGTGTTAGCTGTACATTGTTCAGCAGTGTTTGGCAGTGTTCCTCTGAGAGTGTGGAGCTTGTACTGAGCGCGCTCATTACACACTCTCTCCACAACAATGTTAGACTTCTCGAAAAGTCACTGAATTGGTTCTAAATAAAAGACAGAGATGCACACAATAGTTACACACATTATTGATCATTTTTGTCTTTAAGACACACACAAACACACACCTTCCACAGATCACACACAGACTCAGAAAGTCTCCTGTCCTGCTGCAGCTCAAAGTCTCGTATCTGTGTCCAGTGCTTCATTTGCAGCTCCGCCCACACCTGAGAGACAATAACACTTTCAGTAAGAGTAACTAGTCATGTCCAATGTCACCTTCTAGTGGGAGGGGCTAATCATGTCTGGGTACATATGATTGGAAGGGGCGGATCAGGTAATTAGACGTAGCCGTGATGTGCGTTACCATGGTGAACTGCTGAGCATCTTGTTGATTATGTGACTTATTCGTGTGGCTCTTCTCTTTGTTCTGGGTCTTCATCATCTTCTTCTTCCTCACTCCCATCTTCTTACAGTGATCTCCGATTAACTGCAGAGTGTGCTGGGTCAGCTCTACGCACACACGCGCACACACACACACACCAATATAAAGTACAATACACAGACTTTACATAGCACAATAAACACACATAGGCATAGCTTTATAATGCACTATGTACTAAAACGCAACACATCACAAACAGACAAACCAATACAGCTATACACTTGTACAGAATAGTGTATGTGTGTGCGTGTGTTTGTGTTGGAATTTTGAATAGTGAGGATAATTTTTATGATCTTCACTTCCTGAACTGCTTTTTTTTCCTTTTTTTTAAACCAAAGTGCCAACTTTTAATCAAAAAACCAAAAGAGCCAAAAGACTTGCTTTAGGTTTCTAATGTCTAGATTAGGGTTAGGGGTCAGTTGGTAATGCCGAGAGAACGTTCAGTGTGGGTTGGGAGAAGATGGGTAGGGAACGTAGGGATGAAAACTTACATTGCATTACAGTTAGCTTAAAAACAAAAAGATGCTGCTACCATGTACACTACTTTTAACATTGTAAATTTTTTGCAACACATTTTTGTTGTTTGTTGTTATATGGGATTTAATGTTGTCCTTTATTGGCATTCATGTCAATGCAACATCCTCACAAGGTTAGCAAGACTGTGTGTGTGTGTGTGTGTGTGTGTGTGTGTGTGTGTACGCGCGAGCGCCTTACGGTGTGTGTACGCGCGAGCGCCTTACGGTGTGTGTAGCGCTGCAGCTCATCACTTATCCCACTCTGCAGATCACCGATCAGCTTCTCCATGTGATCAAACTCAAGCTCTCCATCAGCTGTCAGCTCTTCCACTGATTGGCTGGTCAACTTCATTATAAGCTCTGCCTCCTGTCTCAGAAGGGTGGTCTTGATCTTTAGCCAACCAGATAGCTCCTCCCACCACTGCTGTCTGTCATACAGAGTCTGGAGAGAGAAGAGAAACAAAGGAGAGTACACTCAGTTGTTTTTGACTGTGCGTGTGTGTGCGCGCGTGTGTGCGTGTGTGTGCGTGTGTGAGACCTGTATGATGTTGGCCTGAATGACTTTCAGCTGTTTTTCCACCAGTAGCAGGCAGTGGATGAATGTACACATCATTTCCTGCGTGACTTCATTCGGTCTGCTGCTTTGGAGAATCTTAGAAAAGCGTTCCAGCTGTGTAGCAAAACACAAGACCTGTCCATGATCAAAACACACACACACACACACACACACACACACACACACACACACACAGACACAGACACACACAGAGCATAAACAAACTACAGGTAACAAAAGTGCATGCAGCAGGAACCGAGAAACAGTCGTCTGAACTGAATTTTTAACTACTGCATGACCAGTACAAGGTGAGTCAAACATCACAGGACACTTATTTCAGAAACAGTAACCCAGTAAGTAAACGGTGAGGGGGCCTAACTTTTTAATAGTTAAGTAGAAGTACTAAAGTATTAAAAAAGTTTTGTACTTAAGTATTGCAAGTAGAATTATTGTCAAAATTACTACTCTAGTGCTAAAAGTAAAAGTATTGTTATGTTATGTTAAAGAAAGTAATCAAAAAGTTTCAGTTAAATCAGTTCAATTATTCTAGCATTAGTACAGGTTAATAACAGGTTGGCTAGTTTATTAAGTTAGCTATAGTTAGCTTACGTTAAAATGCTTTTTCAAATTTGACTGTGAATTTTTAAAGTCCATTATTTTGCAAACTTTCGGGAGGCCGGGTAGGCACTTCATTCAATATAAATTGTCTTTTGTTCGGACAAACAAAAACATGGACTGTAAGTAGGGCCGGTGGGGGGTCGTTTTCATCACCGTCTCCGTTCTCATTTAAAGTCCAAGAATATGTTTTTGATGGTGGTGTTCCTGGATCTTCTTCTTCCATCTCAACAGCAAAAAAAAGGCTGAAAGTGCGGTCTTTTATAGCTTGAATCGTCCAATCATAAGCCAGCTTTATCAAACCCGATGATAGAGTCATCTACTACTCTGGCATTTATACT